>WJFA01000583.1:0-33589 GCA_009870155.1 Pseudobourletiella spinata
CTACTGATATTGATAAGGTAGGCGTAACCGTTATGAATGAATGGGGAAGTGGATGATGATCAGGATTCGGTGTGTGTGTGTGTGTGTGTGTGTGTGTGTGTGTGCATGTGTCTATGTTTTGTCATAAGTTTTGTTGCTTCCTTTCTGCATCAGTCTGATGACGGGAGACAAAGGGGTGCGTGCGTCGGAAGTCAATGGAGGAAGGAGGCTGGGGAAGTGTCAAACCGTCAAATTATTCAAACTTTTCAGCTTCTTTTCCAAACGTTCAGTCATAGGAGGATATCACATTTGCGTAAATGGACAGAGAGAGAGAGAGAGAGTGAGTAGGTTCTAACGCTACTGGAGACATGACTCCGTGTTATTAGACTAAAAGGAGTCCATGATGATGAGCCTCCTTCACACTCTCTCACTCACTCACTCTCTCTCTCTCTTTCTCCCTCACAGCCCCTGTCTATGAGATGCATAGACGACTACTCCATTCGGATCCTGTATGTGGGATGGGAAGATCTCGATCTCCTAATAACTTTCCCCTTTTACGTCTCTCGCGACAGCCTTTCACCACAAAGATGAATAGGAGAGCTTTGTAATTCATGAGATGCCATCCAAAGAATTGGAAAGTTGGTCCTGTCCCGGAGTGTCGTCTTCACTTCAACTTGTCTGCCGCCTTGTTTTCCTCCATCCCTCATACTCCTCCTACTTCTTCTCTTCACCTCCGTCGTCACACTTCTCACACTTTTTCTCCGTCTTCTCCTTACTTTCATCCCTCTGCGCACCACCTACCTCTTCATCTTCGTCGTCGTCGTCGTCTCCTTCGCACTGCTCCTCTGCCTACTCACTCTAAGTCCATCTCATTTCCACTTTAATCACATTTTTCCCTTTCAAAAACCGAAGCCGTTACCCCAACTTGTGCCGGGTGTGCCTGTTCATTCTATGATCTAGCAAATTGGGAGATTACAAACGGCTTGGGATCATGACATTCGGGAAAATTAGGCTGTACAAGTTCCAGTACAAATTTTCTGGGTCCTGTTCCTGTGCGGTATTGGTATTCCCATGTGAGAAAAAAAACGGGTCCCATAACAAGGCTGGAAAAATAGTTTACGATTCAAGTTTTTCTCCAGGAATCCCGTCATTCGAATGATGCATTGTAAAGGATAGGTACCGATATGACCAAAATTCGAATGATATTTTAGAGCAGCACTAATTCATACTACTTCGACTACTATTTTACTATTACTACTGGAACGTTGAAGACTACTACTGCTACTACTATGACTGTAGGTATTGCTACTATGACTACTTTTCCTATAGTATGTTGTACACAACCAAACAAACATGACCCGCCTCCTCATGGCTGAATTACCAGGGAAGGATGGGGCGGTATGAAAGGTGATACTGTGAATGTGATCATCCATACGTGGTTCGGAGCAACTTTGAAGTGATTGGGGACAGAACAGATGATGATTTTGTGTCCCTTCCTCTTTGGTCCTCGTGAGAACTTGTCCGGATGACTCTGAGATATTATTGTCACTGGCGCAGATGTGAAAAGACGGAAGGAGAGAGCTTGGCTCTGGATATTTGTAACTTTTAGGAATTCTCTCCCACTTTTCACAAAGTCCATCTTTATAGCTTCTTCAGCTCATGGTGACAAATGGAAGGGGGTGCGGGGTAGAATGTGGAGAGAAAATTAAGAATGTTTACTGTTTGTAACTGTGAGTCTGTGTGGGTGTAGACAGGGGAGGACCTATGTTGCTGTTGGTTGCTCATGGCAGATTGGATATTAATCCGAGTGTAAGGTCCTAGTCATCAAATGATGAGGATGATGATGAAGGTAGTGGTGGTGATGACTTGAGGGTCGTATGAGAGGGAATTCTATGTACGTGCTCAGACATTGGGAGCGGGATGGAGGGAGCGGAGAGGTGGGGATTGGGAACCTCGGCTCCAACATGTGGCTGAACATCCGCTGTAGTCGTCATACATAGGAGAATCATTCATGGGAGCAGCGTGGAGGAAATTGCATCAAATGTTCAAAGTTTCACCTTGTCCTCCCAATGAGTCAGTGGCTGGGAGAAAATGTGAGGCGATGAAAGGTGTTTATAGTCAAGAGCCAATGGTGCGCGCGAGGATTTCATGCTCTGACGCCGCCATTCATATGAGGGAACTACAACTTTCTCCCACCCCATCCACATGATTTGACTCCTTTTCAGCGGATATTATACTCCCGCTCCCGCTTCCCTCATCATCACGGTTATTTTTCCCGCTCCTCCAAACTAATATGGCTCCCATTCCCATTATAATCCGAGCCGCCTCCTATTTCACTGTTTGTGTATTACATATGTGATATGCTTCGCCTATGATCATGATGATGAAGAAGAAGGACAATAATTCCTTCTTTTCCACAGTTCATAAGGACATTTGCCCAACAGTAGCATCTCCCGTGGCAACGGAGTAGGTTATAACTGTTCAGAAGGCACATTCTGATTACTTCATGGCTCACGGCTGTGAGCTATGAAGTGGACACGGGGCCTTGCTACGAGAACCGTTAGTATGAGTAATATAAGCTGGAATCATACAACATTCATAGTCAACTAACAATATTTTATGTTTCTTCCAAGGCGAAGTACAGGGGGGTTGGTATAAACAGTCATTGACCTCACGTGTGAGTAGGCAAAGGCTGGAGAGCTATGAGGGGAAGCTAATACGGATACCTCAGAAGGAAATTTGAGATGGGATCCAACAGGTCAACAGGGATTCTGGAGATGATGATGGTGATGATGAAGAGGAGGTGGGATGGTATTGGATTAAACCCGTTTGATAAAAAAATCTGGCTGGTGGTGGAGTGACAATGCTGGCCTCCAAATATCGGTCTCTCTCTGGTCCCTGAGAGTAATCTTCTCCCGTACACGCTTTCAAATTGAGTGAAGGGGTAATGCTCTGTGGTGGATGTTATAGTACAGGACGAAATGAAAAGAGGCCGGTTTGTGTAAACATTTAATTTGATTTGGATGAATGGGAGTGTGTGAGGCTGACAGAAATTTGGTGCACATGACTTCCATATGGAAGGCTGCATTGATTTGTCATTTAAATCCCGACCAACTCTCCGCTCTCAAATGGCTCTGACTTATAGTCGATTTCAACTTTGAGCTGGTGGAAAAGTAGTCTCTACCCACCCCGCCTCTCCCATAGATCTCTCTCTCTCTCTCTGTGTACGTCAGAGCGGAGGGGAGATCCACTGTTTTTCATAATCCTTTTCAAAACTAGGAAATCTTTTTGGTTTTTTTAAATCAAAAAGTTTTATAAATCTCCACATCCCGATAATACAGTTGAGATGGAATAATCCAGCTCGCCACCAGAATCTAACACATTTTCAAACCACGTCTCACCCGAAAATCTAACGCTAATTTCCTATCACCAAATCTTAAACATTTTCCCCCGACATATGCTTCCTATCCACTGGAAGATTATGCCGTATCATACCATACAGCCTAAAACGTACATCATTTCGCTATTGTAAAATTGTAGGCAAAGAATTTTAACTGGAACTAGCGTGATTTTTCTCTCAATTTTCTGTTGGACGGTCAGGAAGAAATAACGATGATGACGTGCATGTGCAGGGAACCTTAAATGGGGGCCCAAACTCCAAACAAATCCAGGCTCGCTGGAATAATGTGTACTCACATGCAGTTAGTAGGACTCTCAAGTGTACTAACACGCACGGGGACCGCATACGCCGCAACGTGTGGATAACAGCTGGGGAGTAAACATCCCTCTCTCCCTCTCCCACTAGAACGACTTGATAAAATAATGAGCTTCCGATTGGTTGATATTGAGATTGTTGAGGGTGTGAGGAAAGAATGATTTTGACCGTAAGCACTCACGGAGTGGGTGATTGAGTGAGAATTAAATGAAAATGTTGGATACCATTCATAACGCTTATGAGTTCATCACGCCGTATGCATATGGATGTATGGAAAACCGTGGGATAACTGTATGCATGAGGGGGCATGGACGGCCTTGTTATCACATAGGCATGTATGCATGCATGCGCAGCCCATGCTACATGCTAGAGGGAAAGAATTAATTCCCGAGTATATGTATATGCATGCACATATATTTATATATATATATTCTATACATATATAACATATGAAGTCTACACCTTATGTATCCCTCATTCAGTGCCCAGGTTTTCCCGTACAAGAGTTTTACTATGAAAAGTCTTTCAACTCGGTAGCTCATTGTAGGACTAAAGGGGATGCATGAGGTACTGCCTAGACATATTCTTGAGATTCACACATACACATATGTATGTAGTGGACGGCGGTAATTGTGTGAGCATGATTCCGAGGGATTTTCAGTTTTCCCTTCATGTCATCACCGCAACTCTGATCTTCTCTGCATGAGTTCCAGTGGAGAAGGAGGAGGGCCGGGAAGCATGAGCGTATGTACGACGGATGGAAAGGGACGATGGAATGGGTAGGCTTTGCGGTGTGTAGTGCATTTCCATCATTTAATACACAAGAGTTCATTTCAGGAGTGAGCCGGGATTACATGGCAGTTGACCCGATTTGTTCGCCTGTGAGCGCCTGTGTACATGCCGTGGTGTGTGCACTCATATGTACGTCGCATGTATACAGCACGGAGGCTGTTGGATGAGCGGGGAGCCGTAAATGTACTTAAGCTGGCTTATTTCTAGTCCGTCATTGACACAGGGCAGGACCATATGAATTTGTTTCTCTCGCTCGCGCTTTTTACCCCGTACATTTCACATGGCTCACTTGTCATATCCCTAAAAGCTTGTTCCTTCCGCGTTATAGGAGGCTCCTCCATGGTACGAGCTACATCGGAGGCTAACAATGAGTAAACAAGATAACATGGGTTGTGATACTGCTGCTCCGACAAAATTGCGGGTCAATTCACACAATTTTTATGGAGGAGGTTAATTTGGGATGTCATTCCACTCATGGATACCAGGGCGACATTTCGCCCTGAACGGCTATTACACTAATCGGAAATAAATGATTGGGAACGTTGACAGTTGTCAAGCCCTAATTGATATGTGACCACTTCCCCCAGTCGGTGATGACGAGGCTCTTATTCAATTAGCAAAAATAATATCTCCCCCTGACATGGTTTACACCCTCCTCTCAGTCATAATTCCAAATATTATCTGGCTCATGGCCGTCTGAAGCTGTTCCACAACAGAAACTATCACATGGTCTCCGAATCCGAAGTTAATGTACCTCCAATGTATAAAATAAATTTTATTTTTCCCAAAAATGATTACCATTTTCTAGAGGAAAATTCGGGCCATGAAGTTCCATGTCAACTAAAAATATGACGAAAAATTTCTTCAACAGCATCATAAACTATCTAAATCTAAAAGCATTAATAAACTAAGTCCGAATCCGAATGAAAATCCGTCCGTTCATGGGATTTTTCCCATTTTAAAGAAATATTAGGTTCGGCAAACCTCCCTCACTAAATGGGCCGCAGGTACAAAGGGTACCGATTGATTTTAAGGTGTAAACTCTTCAATTCCTTAGTCCTTCCCCTCTCAGGCATTCTACTGCCAATTGTACAGGTACCCTTTTGGACAGCTAAGTAGATTACTGAGTATTGACATCAACAAATAACGTCTCACTATATTTCTCCGTCTCTCCGGCGAAAATTCCTCACACATCTTGGAGATATTCACGTATAACCCATTGAGGGAGCATTTTAGGATACGAAGACGGATGGGGAGTAGGCAGTCTGTACCGATAATGGAGCTACAGGTTGTTATAGGATGCGCATATGCAAAAAGTATTCTATAACGGGGCTAACAAGAAGTTTGTTGGCCATGTGGATAACCCCGGAGGACAAATAAGGTTTGAAGCTCCCATTCATTCCGTAATCGGATCGGGGACGAGTGTAACCGTCCGCTTGAACCACGAACAAATTGCTGCCGTGGGGAAGGAGAGGGCTAATCTGTGTGCAGTAATACAGTGGAGGATGATTGTTGCAAACAAGAAGGGATGATGGAGATGAGAACATAATTGTTACAACTTGTATGCATACATATATATTTATAGTGAGGCATGTGTGCATTGTAGACGATCGCACCCTTTATTGCCTTTACGTACACAAGAGGAGACAAAAATGGATATTTTACGACGACAGCAAAAGTACGGGCATTAGGTATACAGAGTAGTTAAATCATTACAATGACAACGTCTGTCTACAACATCATTTTTCCGTATGACTCTTTTCACCATGGCGGGTGTATGTGGGTATTTGTGTAACTTGTGATGTGGGAAAGTGTAAATGTGTAGCCTCTGTAGTACTTATGGCTCTCAGCTAATAACAATGGCACTAAAGTTATGAGGAAAAATTAAGTAATTGGATTTCCAGCCGGTGAGGCTAACTAAGGATTCCATTGGAACAAGAACTCGTAGATTTTTATAGCGGGAAGAATTTGGTAGCACTATATAATGTGTACTCTGGAATCTGCCTGCCTATCTGTGTCTATCTGTGATGCTTCAACACAAAGCTTTGGCCAACTAATACTGTATCGGATGGGGGCTCAGCTACTACTGTGTTATCACTATTTTGTACGTAATACGGACATAATCAAAGGGATAATAGCTCCTGCCACTAATTGTAATCTAATAGTAGCATTAAATAGGAGGAATAATGACGATACTATGGAACTAATGTATATTTACAGTAGAGGTAGCTTCGTATAGGGATGAGCGGAGTGGTTGATGTGGGACTGTTGGATGAGGAAGGGGTTAATAAAGGTCGGGTTGTGAGCTAGAGAGGCGGCGGAGGAGAAGGATGGATTGGAGGCGCCGGAGTTGGGTGAGTGGTAGGCATTGGGAATGGCTAGCGGCTGACGGAGTGACATGGACGATGGATTGGGTGAAACACTAGACAGTCTATCGGAGGATGAGCAGGGGGAGTTGGAAGGATTGGGCCGATGAGAGGGGGACTCGTGCAGCTTGCGCATATGCTTCTTCAGATCGAAATTCCGACAGAAGCCCTTCCCGCAAATCTTGCATGTGAATGGTTTCTTGTCATTGTGGGTGTGCATGTGGAAGGTCAAATTGTAGATTTGGTGGAAGGCTTTGTTACAGATGTTACACTTGTACGCCTTATCCCCGCTGTGCGTCAACTTGTGGTTCTTGTAGTTGCCCTTCTGGTGAAAGCCCTTGCCGCAGTACTCACAGACGAAGGGCTTGTAGCCGTCGTGGATGCGAATGTGAGTATTGAGCGTGGAGCTCCGATTAAATGCCTTGCCACAAGTTTGACACTTGTGCGGCTTCTCCGACGTATGGATAATTTTATGGCGGCAGAGCGTGGAGGCTTGACGGAAGCCCTTTCCACAGACTTTGCAGATGAACGGCCGAGCCCCGGTGTGCACCGGCATGTGCCGCGTCAAATTGTAATGGGCATTGAACACTTTGCCGCACTCGAGGCAGGTGAAGGACTTGCTCTTGCCCGAGCTGTTCGTGTGCGGGGATGAACTGTAACTGCCATTATTTATTGAATCATCCCGGCTGGAAGGCCGAGGGGGTGAGCTCTCCTCCTCCTTCAAATCGATTTTCCTATTTTTCCTATCGTGACAAACCGTACTTTGGACCGGGGAAAGCTCTGACTTTTTTTGACTAACTGACTCGGCTCGACTGTCCTTGACGGTGACGTTGGACCGGGTGGGGGATATGCGGTTTGATTTGACTTGCTGGGAGGAGGAGGAGGAGGAGGAGAGAAGGATTTCCTGTGGGGGCTGAGATGGGATTTGTCCATGTTGAGACTGACTGCTGCTACTGTTGATAAGGTGGTGATGTTGGTGATTATGATGGGGGTGGTGGTGATGATGCGCTTGCTGAGTGTCTTGAGGGTCAGGATGGTGATGATGATGATGATGGTGGTGATGATGATTTTGGGGTTGCTGCTGATTATGACTATTGGATTCGGGAACGGGTGCTGCCTTCCTGTGTTCCCCAGCCGTGGAATGACTGGGGATCTTTCCGGGGGTTTGCGTAGGGAAGTTGGTGGAGAAGTGTCGTAGGTAGGCTGAGGTGGCGTTGGGTTGTAAGTGGTTTTTAGCCGCAGTGATGTAGGCCGCATACAAAGAAGGTGTGAAGGCGTGCGGATGGCTGAGGTAATGTGATGAGTTGGTGCTCGGGTAGTAGAAGAAGGGATACTGGCGGAGGATATCGGAGGCGACCATTCTCTCAGTGTACTGACGTAAATTCGGCTCACAGATCACATGAGAGGGGACATATTTCCGAAAAGCGGATTCCAATTGTTCAGGTGCACCATTCCCACAGTTGAGGCTCAACAACTTGGGATTTGATTGTGGAGGAGAAAATCGAGCTGAAATTAAATCATCTTTTTTCTCTTGTTCCCTCCGCGGAATCAATGAGGGCTGAGCCGTTGGTGTGCTTCCTCTTGTTGTTATCGTCGTTGCCGTCACGCTCGATCCTCCTCCGCCTCCTCGTCTCTTTTTCTCATCCTCTGTTCCCGAGTTCTTACGGTCAAATGTCCCCGAGTCTCTCGCAAACTTGCTGCTCGTAATCTTGTCTGGGCGGACATTCTGAGAATGCGAGTCATCTCCCGTCTTCAAGTTCTGATTACTACTCTCCTCCGGTTTCTTCACGGGCTCCATGATCTTCGCAATGGAGAATGTAAGGAGTGAACTTTTTCCGGTGGAACAACTTTTCGTGGAAAAACTTTTGTCTCCGCTCAGGGGACTGCTAAGTGAGTCACTCGTCTCACTCAGGTACACATCCACGGGGTGGTGCCCGGGGGAGTGGCACTGATTGTCCATCACACTCATCGTGCTCACTGGCTGCATAAGTCTATATGTATATATACACACACACACCTGAAAAACCATAATAAGAATGGCATTAGTAAGTTTCCCAGGAATCCCAGCATCACTATCATCCACAACATATTATTGCCCTCTCAGAATCAGCTTTCATTTTCATAATTTTTTTAAGCACTTCTTCCAAATATATAATCCCTGGTAATCTCCATACACACACGTTCAGCACACTTTGAACGTCATGCTCCTCAGTTCAAATACACGCAAATGTGTACATGGTACATGTAAATGGATTATAGCAAACTGAGGACGGTGGGGGTGACCAAAGGTAATTTTATACAGGGCTCTAACGCCTCTTCTTCCTCCAATTACCACTCCTGTTTCCCTCGTGGAAAATGAAGTTGTCAAAATTTTCGTATTAAGTCAAATCCACACTCTCTCCTCCTACACCCCTTCTGGCTCTCGACCATAAAAACGGAGCAAACAAAAGGGAGGCATTCCCTTCCAAATCCTCACGCAGACGAACAGACTTGAGCACAGCACAGCATGCGTAAGCCCCTATACGGAATTATCCAGTCAACTAACTGAGAGAGTCAGGGCCTTTGTCTCCTTCCGCCCCCGCACTCGATACCCCTGCCGTCATAAACCGCACACGGAATAAAATCTCATTTGGCATTCATTATTCCAATACATGTTGGTGACAATGAGCTACGGCTATGGTTACAGGCAGCGGTGGCGTGAGCTAAGACAGACAAATTCTATGACCCACCAGTGGCCACGTCAAATGCATTGCATTCCCCAATAATAATCATGATAATATTGGTGCGTGCGATGTGGGAACCCACGAGTTCCACCCCTCACACACACACACACACAATCACACACTAGTTCACACAAACACATACATATGCACACATTCACACAAAGACCCATGAACACATTTGCCCACATATGACACAAAGTCGGCCCGTCCCAAAGTCACTCGTCCTCGTCCCTCTCACTTCCAGAATGGAATGAAAAGTTTTAAAAAAGGAGAACACAGGAGGAGGAAAAGGAGGTTTTCTAAATGCAAACTTTGATAATGCATTGACACTCGTTCATCACCTCCCTCCGGATCAACTTCAGTAGGAACGACAGAACTCGCCGCCGCCGCCGTGTGTGTGTGTGTGTGTTTACACTAGAATGGTCATTTCCGTATTGCATGCAATCATTCCAGTTAGCTCAATGATGCTCTCGGAACATGCAAAGGATATGCAGTGGGGCTGCTCCGAGGAACCCTGACTCTCTCTCTCTCTCTCTCTCTCACCCACTCACTATGTCGGACTCTCCTACTGGTGGTGATAAGTGATAGGTTTTCAAGTAGACCGAATCCAGACATAAAAGAACATTGAGTAAATAGTGAGGTCCGCTTCTCGTCACACAGAGGTACGGTCGTACCATAGTGGCAGCGCTCGGAAAACCCTATCTAACCGAACGGCTTTTAAACTCCCCATCCGGGGTTTGGAGTGAGTATGTTTGTGTACGTGTGTTCGCATGTGTGTGCATGTACATTTGTGAGCGTGTGTAGGAGGAGATGGAGGAGAAACTAGTAGTACATACAAGCATGCATACAGGACGAATCCTACTATTCTCCAGACTTTCATCAGAAGTCGAATCTCCAAGGAATATCCTTCCCAATTAATACGCAACCATTGACATTCATTTGTACATATACTTGGGTCACTACACGCTCCGCTTCTGGGATGAACAACCCTCAAGTATGAACGGTCTATTTACACTCCAAATTTCCCACTGCTACATTCACTAGTTCTATATCTATCACTAGTACTGTTGCGTAGTGCTACCAACCCCTACAACAGTAGCACCACCACACGTCGTCCATGTGTATAGAGGCCCACCCCGTCCCATCATCCCAGTCACTCTCTCGTAGTCAGGCAGTGCTCTCCGTCATCTCCAAGTTTCCCTCTAATCAATAAAATATGCGGCCAGAAAAGGCGCCGGTTCTACAAGAGGACAGGACGACGTTTCGGCAGCACACAAAAGGACTCCATGTAGAATATCTCATACCTATACATCCTACCCGCCGGATCCTTCGAAAGGAAACAGACGTGGCATTAAATCCCAGTCCTCAAACCCGGGCAAGCACATACCCGCCCACTCACACACAAACACACACACACACACACTCGCGCAAACACAAACGCATCCATACACAGGTGGATCACCAGGCAGCTCAAGTGATCACGTCTTTGGCCCTTTTCATGTCGATTTCGTCTGATTTTTCGAACCGAAAAGGAAAATTCTCTCTTTTCTCCCACCACTCTCAGTCACTTGGAGAGTCAGGCTAAAGGGGAGACGGACTGGGGCAAGAAGGGCTAGAGGATGAATAAGAGGCAAAAGTCATAGCTAAGCTGGAAATGGAGAAATCATCATTAGTCATTTTGAGAGATGAGAGAGAGAGAGAGAGAGAGAGAGAAAGAGAAAGGGACAAGTACAAGATACTACTAAATATATATATACCTAGGGAAGTGAGGGGATATTTTTTTTACTCATCAGGACTACCGTATATGCTAGCACACTACTACCACACATGGCTCCAGGCTCTGTTTACAGAGGAGTCTTCTAACAAAAGGAGGAGGAACTCAAGTGGGTCGTATGTCATCCAAGTGGATGACTTTGAGCTCATTTCCACTTGGTTCGATAATACACTTAGGGCAGGATGTCCCTGCCGTCGTACAGGCACGTAACGGAACGGAGGAAGAGAGAGAGAGAGAGAGAGAGAGAGAGAGAGAGTGAGTGAGTGAGTGAGTGAGAGTCCAACTAGAAATTGATGCTAGCTTGCAAATGATGAAGACTGATGACAGGAGAAGAGACCTCGTCACCCGACTCATTCTTCTACTCGAGATTAACGTGATAGAATGTCACAGCAGCGGGTCTCCATCCACTTCACCCGCATAATCCCACCAGTGTTTTACCCCGCGCGCCTCTGTCTCCGTGTGGGTCTGCGTGGGGACGGATAAAGCATACACGCGCAGACACAGGCTATTTCTTTCCCTCCCCGAACAGCTCCGGACTATTGCTCAAGTACCACAACCACCACTGTTACTACCACCACCACCACTACCGCCACCAATGTCTTCCACCTAATCATCCACACAGGCCTCCTCTGCCTACTCATCATCATGTAGCCTCTGACCTCCCAGGATACTATCAAGATCCATTACCATTATCTATATATATATGATCCACTCCTTGACCTTATCACAGCCCGTTAACCTCCAAGAGACTCCTGCCCTCCGGATTGACAAGAAGGGTTTCCTCCGGAAATAGGACTTATTGGGTGGGACGATCCTATTTTCACAATACTTAAAGCCTCCAACAATCTCTTCCTCTCTGTCTCTTCAAGAATCCGATACCCAGATAGAAATCCTTAGCGAACGCCTCATCGTGGTACACATCCCAGCTTCTATTCTATCCTTCACACACTACTTCATGCACCACAACCCTTGGGAGCTCCAAGTGGGTTTACCCTTCTTTCCGCACGTCAGAGCTTAATGCCTCGCCTGCTGCTGCTGCTACTGCTGCTAGAACGACAAAACTTACTTCAACCTCAACCCCTTCACCATCCGTATCACTACTATGAATTGTGCGAAATCATTTTCTTGATCCAGTGCGTATCATAAAGCCCATACATATCTTCCCAACTCCGTTCAAGTTAGAATTCAAACTACAAAAAAAATGAAAGAGAGGAACCTAAGACGGATTAGCCTGATTTTCCTCCTTGGGCTCCTGCATGGGAAACGTAGTAGTATGTGCGGGAGGAGGAAACAATATAAATGGAGGGATTTATTACGGGTGTGCTGTGTAAAAATGTTAATGAAGCCTGACGAATGATCCATCCCTCTGTCCTCTCTTGCAGACCGTACAGTACATGCGTGTGAAAAACTCATCTTCTACGATGACTCTCCTTTTAAACTATTGTATATTCCACTTGTTCCTGTCCCTCATTTCACAAGTCTCATCCTCCAACGTCAGATGAAATTGCGGGAATGTACAAGAGAGCTCCGTAAATAAAGTCTATAATTGTAGGTTGGTAGTAGTAGTAGTAGTAGTAGTAGTGTTGGTGGTGGTGGAATTTCACCCTTCCGTTTCCACCTTGCATTGATGGGGATGTGGCTGGGAAAGGGGTGAGGGATCCCACATGTATTTTCCATTGCTATCACCCCGGCTCTCTCAGAATGCTATATACTGCTACCTCTCACTGACGCAATTTAGGGGAATAACACTCAAATGAACTCGCACCATTTCTATGCACTTCAAATCAAAGGACTGACTGTAAGGATTCATTGCCGTGACGAAAGACTCCTCCGCACAAATCATTATTGGTTACTATGTCAGATGACATGGGACGGCGGGGTGCAGTTTGGGAAGTCCATTACACGCTTTTACAAGTCTATACTCATGTCATCAAGCCGGGGGTGAATGAGAGAAAAAAGAAGAAATGATCACATGCATGTAACTACCGTTGCTAGGATCCTTGGGATTTACCACCTATACATTACCCACATTTCAGGGACGGATCCAGCAGGGCATAAAAATCTTGTAGGAAATAATAATAATAATAGTTATAATACGAATGTATCACTGCAAGGATCATGATGATTATTATGATGACTATTATTGCAAGTAGCATTATATTATTATAATTTTTAATTACGCACGAATCTACGTGGGGTGGGTAGTAGGCATTCATCATATATTGAGCTTCTTGACGCACTAGCTCATAGAAGCGAGGCCGCTACAAATTCCTGAAATAATATTCGCAATAATAATTATGATAATAACCATGATGTACAAGTATGTCTGCTGCAGGAGGCCGTGATGAAAGGGGGATCATTACACATCAAGTGCTACAAAGTTTGCAATTCTCCACGCAGGATCCTCTATCGATAATGTGCGGCATATGCTGTATATCCGGGCGGAGAGAGAGGGAAAAAGGAGTTGATAATAAAATCAGTTTTACTTCGCCATGCACTACCCTGAGGGAGGAATGCTGGATTTGCACGCTTCTTAAAAAGGAATGAACAATATAAGACTGTCCGGCCCCAACCGCACATACATAGTGTTGACGGCTATGCACTGACATTTAATTTAATTTTCTGCACGGCGTAGTAAATATTTTTCTTTGTACAATACTTCACCACTCCCGCCCCCCTCTCTTCACTTTTACCACCATTTTCCATGCATAAAAGACAGTCGTCCCCGCAACACCCTCTCACCTCCCCATCCAGCCCCAATACACTGTTCATAATTCTCCTCCGGCTTTCACGCCATAAGATGATGTTCAAGTATGCACGTTTGTATGGAACTGTCGTAGCAGTGATAGTAATGGTGGTAGTAGTAGTACTAGTCGTACGAGAGGCTAGCACCACTGTTGAAGGCTGATATCATAAAAGTATATACACATCTAAAATTTCATGTTGCTGCTCGTCGTAAAAACTGCAATAAATGCAATTTGTCTCGCCTTTTATTTTCCTTATCATCTCCTGTTAAATGTTATTGCTATTTTCGCCACCACATTATCTTGGGAGGAATCTCTTTAATCTCGGCCCGCTATGCAGTAGCAGCATCCAATCCAAAGGATGACGTGCTGTGAAGCAAAAGTATACATGTGCACGGTACACAAAAGGAACGGGTCGGCTGGCTCAAATTCTCAACCGCACACTTATAGGTTCTGCTCTGCCCTTGGGAGTACTACTACTACTGGTACACTTGAGCCCGTGTTGGGTTGAGGAGCAGGAATATATATGACTGATTGTCTTAAAATTCCCTTGGCTCATCATCTCTTCTGGTCCGTCTGCCGCGGCCCTATAACCCACTGAATGAGGCCAGTCAGGCCGCTTATAGTCGTGCTAACACGTCCAGAGTATGTGCACAGGAGCTGACATTGCACAAGAAATGGAGTTGCAAGACCGCAAGGTTAGTTTTACTACCGCTAATAATAATGATTTTGCCCAGCCGATTCCTAATTTTAGGGCCGGCGTATCACTTTTTATGAACTAGAAAAAACCCTCTCGAGGATACTAGCAACAGCAATGACAAGAGATAGCCGATCCAACCATCCTCTGTCCGCCTCCAGTCAGCACCATAACCAACACCACCTCCGCTACCAGACAACATGTCAGACGAACAGACTCTCCGTCACTATGGCAATAATGAGATGATCCCACTCACTCACAATTTACAATTGCTCACACATTCCACACGTATGAGGCCTGCAGTGGTCTCAGTGGAATTCCCATATAACCCAGCCGTCCTTTCATTTCAATCAATTCCATTATGCTTTCCTGAGAATTTCCGAGATCCACTCAATTACCTTGATCGTAGTAGCAACAACTGAGATAATCGAATGTCGCGTGTAGTTCCATAAAATACACTGACTCTTTCACCACACTACATCACTCACAGGAGTCAACACTATGTTCAACAACAAACATGGGTTCAAAGGATACACAAGAGAGAAAAGCCAATCCAAAAAATTCGACCTACCCAAGATTTCACGCACAGAAAAAGTTTCAAACTGAGAAATTAAAGTACGTTTTTAAAAAACAAAACTCCTTCCAATGATATCGTAAGGAGAACTTGATAACACACGGAGAGTGACTCACTGCTCACTGTACTCCTGTCCTGGCCGGCAACACAAGGTGGCCCTCACCCGCGTCTTTGAGCAAATGATTTCACCCGGGATATGAATAGCGAACTGAGAGAGGGAAGAGCCGTTGCTGAGATGGAACACGTGTGTCTTGGATCGCGGAGGCCGTTTAGATATTCCTTCAAGAAGTGTCCCATTCAAAGGAGGAGGACACATATGAGGGCGGCGGGTAATTACAACAACGGCGCACCTCTTGCACGTGGCATCTGACCATCGGAGAATGAAGATGAATAGCGATGAAAGATGAGACGAAAAGTGAGTCACGGGGGAGTACTTAACTAGTTCCGGTCTGGAACAATACCGTCGTACTCCTTTCAATAATATGTCTTTTCCTCCAACCATCCACTCCTACTCCTCCTCTCCACCTTTTTGACTGAGAGTAAGCCTTCGTCCCTCTTTACTAAATGTTGAGGGAGGGAGACCGACGTGCGGGTAGTAAAGATATAGGGAAGACACACACATGCACACACACACACATTCAGGGAGATCTCCATACGTACAGGGGTAGTGAAGGAACAGGCTTTTAATCCACCACCGTCACATCGCTACTGATTTCCTCCCCATCCATCCATGATTGCAGGGCCACATGTTTTCTCCCTCATTCGCATGGTAATGAATCTATATATTCAAGCATAGAAGGAACTTCGAACGTAATTTTGCCGCCTTTTTGCCCCCTCCCCACCTTGAAATAAGGACTTGATGGGAGAGAAAGACGTTGAAACACTTGTACATGTGTGTCAACTCATGAGAAATAAAAGAAATCCCTATTGTTATTACGAACATGATTATATATTATATATACCCTAGAAAACTCCTGACTTGATAAGTGCATCACATCTGTCCTCCTCCGTATGAAAAATTGAAACGGTCAAAAACGTACTGAAATCTATTGGTTTCATCCGTACCTTTTCGCCCATTATTGAATCTCTTGGAGACCTTTCCCTAGTACTGAATAATGTGAGTACTGTGGTGATTATTACTGAGTAAACTAACCTACTGGGATGGTGAGGTATTTAGGCATTGATTGACTCGACTCGTCGAGCCTCACAATGGACCCTTGCATGTTACAAAGGAGGATTTCCCACCACGATTTTCCATAACCGTTTCCAAAGTTTCTTATCTTCCAACGAGGAAGCCAATAGTGGAAGAGCATTTCAATGGCCACGTCATCCCTCCACTGAGAAATTCATATATATTGTATGACCTATAGCCATAACATTCCTCAAACTTTAGCAAAAGTCTACTGCACTGAATAAAATGAATCTTGGCTACAACAAAAGAATTAAATGACTGTAGTAGTTGCGGAATCCAGAGAATTTTATCTCTTCACAATTTGATTATGACTATACTATTGTGGAGCGATAATTGGGTGCACACGCACCATAAAAACATATGGTAGAATCCAGGTGANAACAAAAGAATTAAATGACTGTAGTAGTTGCGGAATCCAGGGAATTTTATCTCTTCACAATTTGATTATGACTATACTATTGTGGAGCGATAATTGGGTGCACACGCACCATAAAAACATATGGTAGAATCCAGGTGAGAATACCCCAAAAATCCTATCTCTGTTCTTAACGCCTGGAGATTACTCTATCATCCCATGCTTGTCGGCACTTTGTACAAACAATGGGAGGCTGACAGAGATGTGAAGTAATGCGAGGAAAGTCCTAATTAGTCTACGTCGTGGCTTCTGGAGAAGTGTACGAAGTGGACCAAGGGATTCTACAGGGGGGAGTGAAGGACTTACCCAGATCAGACTGGTAAACTGAAGGAGTTGATTTTCATTAAGAGCTCCTCTTCCTCTTCTTCCACCCTTGACGGCTCGTGCAAAGCATGGGTTTATTTATTAACGAGTGGAGAACAATCGTGACTTCCGACTGTCGCGTGTTCCCCACTGTTCCCGACAAACTGAACCGTATGCGTCGTCCACCACACAACCCGCGTCAAGTTTATGTGGTTCCAGTAGCCGGCACTAACGCACTTATCCGTCCTTTGTCCCTCCACCTCTTCAGATTACACGGAGGATAATGATAATTACGTCACTGTGAACGAAAAGTTTTTTTTTCATTTAGTAATAATACTTGGGAACAACAATAATTATTATTTATCTTGAACGGAATCGATTGAGCTGTTCCACGCGTATGAATATATATAATAATAATTTATAGACACTTGGAAAAGTTCCTCCGCTCTCACTCACAACTCGCTAGTATAAAAACAGGCTCTCCATGGGATCATTTGAATCGGGAAAGTGTTTTCCAAAAATCAACGAGCCATTGTACACTTGATTGTTTTTATGGGACAATTGACTATACGCCACACATAACGAGAAGAGCCCAACGTGCGCTTACCCTCTTGACCGGAGGATGATGAAAGCTCATATAAAGTTTTTAGTGGGCCAACGACTGCCTTGAACACACGACGAACGAGAATGGTGATGATGACGACGACCGTCCCTTCCACAAGTGAAAAGTGAAGGGGCAGAATTCACGGAGTCATGCTAATCACTAAGCACTCGAAGGCGATCACCGCCCAATTCTCATATTTCACGGGATCAGCACGAAAAATATAATATTTTCCAACCAATTAACTTTTCTTCGTCTTATCTCCCTTAACTTAACTCCCTTTCGGTCTTGTCGCCGATGATGCGGACACTCTCTGGAAACGGTCCAACAGTCCAGCAAGCCGGCACAACAATCACTGCTTCCTCTCCGCTCGCCGCTCAGCTGGCTAGTTCTCCGGTTAAGAACGTGTGTATGAAGATCCTGAGGCGTGGAATTTTATGGTATCATTTCTTATTCCTGTATCCACCTTCGCGTTTTTCTGCTTGGGCTTCCGACGACAGTGGTTTTAAGTTGAATTTGATGGAAGGATTTTTATGGAAATTCCTTCCAAAAACAGTGGACGTCATCAACTATGCCTTCCAATGTTTTTCTGCTTCAGTTCGTCGGAGTAAATCCAGCTTTGATTTAAGTGAACGTTGAGGTAACTTCTTCTGCTCTCATTTCGAATGTTAGTTAATTTGTTGGAATGTGAATACAGGACGGAGTCCGTCGTCTTCCGTCCCTTGGTGACAGCAGAATAAATGTTTAGGATAAAAAATTGTGTCCCACAGAAGTCGGAGGAGATAGTCGGGAAGGAGTGTACAGCCTAGTAGTGTGTGTGGGATAAAGTGAGATTTAGTTAAGGGAGTGATGAAAGTTAGGAAGACTGCCGTCTCCGTCTATTAATGTGAGTGAACAGAGCATCTTAGAATGAAAGGAGGAGAAGCGGATGAAAAGGAGGTTTTATTTTCTCATTAGTTTGTCAGTTTGGTTGGTTGTTGGCTCAAAGTGTGGTGGTTTTCAGTTTGACAAGTTGGGCTGGAAGGCCGGCTCGGGAGTGGAAAAAACGCGTGAGTAAAGCGACTGTTCAGGAGGCTCCAATGGAAGGGGGCACGCATTGCAGATGGTGTAACTGCCGTCCTTAGGGTCGGCCTTCGCTCGCTACGCCTTCCTCTTGTTCATTTCGGAGTGAAAAACCAATGGTGACGGGAAGTTCTCCATTGGCATCATTGTCTAACCCAAAGTTGGGCAACTCACTGCGGGAGAAATATGGAATCCACCTCTCCCAACCACCGCAGCATATATCCTCCTCTCCTCATCATCATCATCATCATCATCATCATCATCATCACCATCATCCTTATCAAGAGTCTGTATATCCTCTCATGTATCCCTCTCCACCTCACGCTCTCTCGCTCGCTCCCGTCGGACGAGTAGGAGTGCTTTATACATGAATGTGTAATGTGTATATTATAATGTGCCTTACGGAGGATTTTATTTTTCAAACATAAGTATCAACCGTAACTTCTCCTTCCATATGGTTTGCTGAGCGTGTGTTTGCACTGTGGATACGTGGAGGTATTATGCACGCCGCTTTTGCTCCGGGATGTGTGGCGGAGCCGAGTACTATTTTTGAACGCATGTACGCTGGGGGTTGTTGGAAAGAGAGAAAACGGTGGCTGGTGAGAGATTAGTCGGAAAAAATGGAGCCACGAGCGGCAGTTACCCGTTCAGGTTGGCTTTTGTACGCTCGCGTAGACAATGACGGAACCGTGGTGGTGAGTCCCTCTTCCGCTCCCAGACAGTCAGTCTAACTTGTACATTTCCCTGCAAACAATGGTGGCTATGAGCTTATACATAATGTGAGCATGTTAACTCCTAATATTCATCCATCCCCGATGAGCTTCCCGGTGTGATCAGCTTTTCAGTACTCAAATCATCATCACTCCTCTTACCTCGGAGGATGGAGAAAAAAAATTTGTTCTGTGCCCGCGCTTCAAAACCGTCACAATATAAAACAGTGGAAAATCAAGGGCTTACAGATGTACACACATTTCCACAGCTTTGTCCCCACCATCATCACTATATCATTCCGGCTCGCTTTCCATTTCCAGAGCAAAGTTATTTGAGCTCCCAGGGAGGTCCCACCAAGGACTTGGTGGAGCAAGGGGACGGCATAGAGAGAGGCGATAAAGAGTCTGTGCTGTCTATCCCGTACGCCTGAATAGTACGTTGATAAATCCTACCGTTTATCGATGCTATATTCCTGCTGTTTCCCCTTTCTTAACCACCCGCCATTTTTTGAGCAAACTCGAAAAACTTTACCGTCCTTTAAATCTCAGCTGCCGCGATGCCATATTTTCTGCGTCGACACGGATATAATGTTCTCAATGATAATTCCTTCAAAAATGTGAGTGCGCGGATGTGTAATTCTTTTTAAGGAAATATTTTGCATTGTCGTACCCCTATAAGGGATGAGGAGGCTAATTGGGGGATGATCTCCGTGGGGTAAAATAGAAAATAACTTTGATTTAAGTAGTTGTGCGTGAGAAGACGCTTTCAGGCTTCAGGACATGTGTCGTACATTAGAGGACGAAAGTGGACGATTGGGGAGTGAAGAGAGGTCGGGATCTGAACGCGGGCTGATAAAAAGGTGGACGACAGGGATGAAACTGTTCCGAGTTGAAAAGGATTTATTTCTCAATGTTCGTGTACCACTTACGGCTTGTAAGTGCGATGCCGATTGGCAATGCAGTCAGATCCGGGTGTGTACATACATGATAATTGACCATCTCGTTGAGTCTCAAGTGTTTATTCAATGTAACAAGAACAAGGGTTTACAAGGTACACGCTTCGTACCCTCCCATTTAGACTCTCGTAGGAGTACTGCTATAGTCGTGGTACTCAAATCCATACATATGCGTACAATTATGTATCACAGATGTAAGTGTGTGTATGTGCGCGCATGTTACATCTCCAGGGCACTGAACGACTCCACGGTTATGCAATATGTATGTTCCAGCCCTGACGACACAATCGGCTGCCAGTCAAATGCTAAGTATATTATGTGAGTAAGAAGACGATTGCTTCACTTGAAAAGTTGTTGAATACAAAGTATGAGATTTTAAGTACAGTGAAATGATTGTTCAAACTGTTCATATTTTTTTCACCAGGCTCTTGAGAGCATTTCGATGGGTGAGCTCGGCTCAAATCCTCATACATGCTCTCATAACTTCGTCCCATAGCTTTGAGTGGTTGAAGAATACGTTTCCTCAAAATCTTCATGGTTATATATTCGTTCCTCTTCTGTGTGGATGTTATTATTATTATTACTATGTTACCGGGATCACCGGGGTATGCTGCTCCAGCTTCTAAACTTTTCAGGGAATCATGTCAGACTATTTCATGTATAATAGGAGTAATTCTCAACTATGTGGAAAAGGTCTGAAGTTTCCCGCCCGTTTTCTTAACGCTTGTCGTGCATTGTTTACAAGCTCTAATAGTTCTACAAAGTTTTATCCACTGGCCAAAACAATTGGTAGACCACAACGGGATACCTGTTTTGACCTGTCATTTGGGACAGAAAATATGCAAACCGTGGTTGGAGTTTTGGAGCTATGAAAGTCTACTTTAATTTTTGGAAAAAAGACTATTGTCCACTTTGATTTGTACATGCGTACATTCCAAAATTTTCGTCATTTTTCGTATTCAACCAGAAGAATGCTGCATAGACTTTTCACTATGTAGCTCATAGGAGTTGAATGGGTGGGAGGAAAGTTATTGTCTGCATATGCACTATGGCTCCCGTTCATCTGAAAAAAGCGAGCAAGCCGGAGTTACGCAATATGGTATTCGACAGCGGAGGGGTTGGGTGCATAATACTCTCAACTCATAGTCATGTATCCCCCCTTTCCTTGTCAGATGTACTGTTCGCCGCTTTACACATTCCCAGTTGCCCTCCATTATACTCATCAGTCTGCCTCCCCAAATTTTCCGCCACGGTGATTACAACTTTGTTGGTGAACAGTAATCCTCATGTCGATAAATGATTCCATGATCTCTGCGGCCCACAAATCCGGTATTTTCCTGGCTTTAGAATGTCAATTAAATCCAAATCGTGTCAACGCCACTTAGTACTAGCCCTCGTCTCAATATTTTTCCACATACCCTCAGGCTCGGGAACCCTGTGGGCAGTATGACCACCACTTCAACAGACGATAAATTGGGAGACACTAATCTCACACTCAGTCCCTTCCGTGCACACATAGAATGTAATCATTAGGGGGTAACGGGAACGGATTCGAACCCTCCCACCCTTGACATACCCCGTAACCCTCAGTTTTGATCATATGCCTTCGGAACCCATATAACAGGAGGAGGAAAGTGCCAGGCAAAGAGCAGTGACTTGAAACGGCAGAGCATCATCATCATAATCATTCCGCTCACCTTCAGACTCTTTTATTATTTTCATCATTGTGAATTTTCGTGGCTAATCCCAGCGCGTCATTGATACTATGTGCTCTCTGAATGAGTATTCACTGTCCGGTTTAATCAGGCGGAAGAAAATTAGGAGGACGAGGAAGAGGAGCAGTGAAATATGAGTGTTGAGGTGAGGAGCACCCTGTTAGAGTTTAGAACATGATGACCCACTAACTCAACCCTCTAATGCTTCCGAATCAAAGAGAAGCTACTTGGAGCGAAAAAAGGTACCCAGCCTCGCTCTCTTTCTTTATCCATCCTACTCTGATGCTGATTATCTATACAAAGTAAATTCAAAAGCTCAACAACTGGCAGAGATTTTACGGAACTACCGGCTTATTCCTATGTATTCCTTCACAGTAATAATAAAAAAGAGGGATCATGAGCTCGGCTGGATGAAGAATAAGTCCCTTGACTAATAAAACACGTTTAGGAAACCACCTTACATCTTAAGATGCTTATGACGTTCGTGTCCATTGTATCCATATACATACGGAGTTTCAGAGGGGGAGTCCCTAACCACTGGAAAGAAGAGGACTTACGCACAGGTGAGTCCATGAGTGCATTCCCCCGCATACTCTCCGTTGCTACAGTTACTCTCATGCAGATTACACTTCTATAAAAGTCCAACTGAAGAAATGTGCTCATTGCCATGGATTTAATGCACTCAATCATTGTATGCTCTGTTTTGAAATGGCAGGAAGTAGAGTATGTGACACAGGCATTTCTGAAATCGACATATTGTAAAAAGAGTGGACTCCATCACCTCTCAGAACAGAATAACTGTGACGCACTAGATGAGTGAGCTATTTTAGAAGAGTTTTCCCGTAGGATTTAGCAGTCTCAGAGAGAGAGAGAGAGAAAGGGCAAGAATCTACACGTCATGAGTTCGGAGAGACCCTAAAAAGTTGCCAAATTATATTTTTAATAAAATATAGACGTCGTTTATTAATGAGCAAGTACTGCCCTGATTTGACAGAGTTATGAAGAGCCAGTTACCACATAGGTGGACCGTTCCAATGAGGTAGATGACGGCAATTATTCCTCATGAATAGTTTACATGATGTTGGGACATGGGCCGCCGCACTGAGGAACATGCGGGAGCTGACAATGAGGCCCTGTCCGACGGAATACCTGGTGATGGGTCCTGTGGAGCGGAAAAAACGTTCACAATATACCATACGAAGCTAATAATACGGCATGGGTGAGCAGAGCAACATGAAGAGAAGGGGCGGCTGACATGAACGAGGTGGGACATTCTCTTCGGCTGCTTTACCCAAATCTTTTAATCCTGTTATCCTTCTCCTTCATACCCTGTTGAGTCAACTTAGACTGTCATCTTGGGAACAAAATCTTTACATGCCGACAGACTGGTCAAACTCCTCGCCGTATTCTGGAAGTTGTGGACGTGAGAAGTTGAGGAGTTGAGAATAGGAGAGTAGTCGAATGTAGTATATATGCGTACGTATGTGAGAGTGTGCGTGTATGTGCTGCTAGGTAGAAGCTCAAAGGAGGATGTACTTGTAACATCCCTCCCGTTTTCCTTGTGTACGTCACTGTTCCTCCACACAATAGAAACATCTCAATTGTATGAGTCCATATAACACATACCCCACGAAGAGGTACATCTTTTAATGAACTGGCTGGCTAATACTACAGTGAATGTAGCAGCAGGAGTGGTTGACGGAGTATACAGGGACTTCGGCTGGTAGTAGCATTTATATATAGTCGGAAGCTCATAATAAATTACTGTAAACGTCTTAAGTTGTATTGTTCGGGCGGGGCGAGGGAGGAATGAGACGGGGCATTATTATGTGTCGTCATTTCCAACATAACCAGTATCAATGGGTTCTCCATGCGTTCTCAGCTTCTGGCTATCCATGTAAAATTCTCTATCTCTGCCCCTCTCTTTGGGATATCTTACGCCGCTTAAAGGCTTAGCTATGAAAACGACCGGTGTTGACAACATGAAATGAACGTAAATAGAAGAATACAATGTGACAGAGCGGCTAAATAGATTTAAATTATCCATTGAGGCTGCAAACAGGCTCTTTTAACCAGTTTATTCCTACACACTCGCTTCCCTTGCTGCTCCATACCTTCAACTCTTTGAACAAGTTTTTTTTTCCAAATGGCCTCCTCCCTTACTTTCCGCCTCACTCATCATTACTACAGAACCACATTGATGACCACCTTGTGAACTTTGCTGTCTCTGTCCCTACTTAGTGAGGTAAACAACATTCCAAGGAACTGTACATGTATAAATTTCCAATTTCCGCTCATCTACAACTTTCTCTCAATCGCATTGCTAGTTTTTTTCCCAAAAACTGTATGAAAATCGAACTGGTCTATTATTCAGTTAAAATGAAGGAGCGCAAAGGCCCAAAAGAATCTAAAAACCAACTTTTTGAGAACCTGCACAAGAGAGTGTGACTCCCGGGGCAAAGTGCGAACTACCACTTTAACTGGTCTCCCGCGGAACCGATTCATGGGCTCATGGAGTGTCTCACTATCCACAACAGTGCTGAATGCTTGAATAGAATATATGTGAGGATGAAATAAAAAAAACCACGGATTTAACCCCAGGTTACTACATTTGATACCAGAGTTTGAGTGTCTGTGCACTTCAGGTTCCTGTTGGAACCGAAGTGAAAGATATAGACTTATTTTGATTGGCTTTGCTATAGCTATACGGTGAGAGATGGGACACCACTCTACTAGGACGGCGTTGGCAGCGGCTGGTTTAGCAGACCCAAGTTTTTGTCCATGGAGAGGGGCATAATGAGTGCTTTTGGCTAGCGGATAATGCGACAAATGGCAGGAGGAAGAAGCTGAGGCAGGACCCCCCAGTAGACGATTGTCATCATTCAAGCTGAATTCATGGTGTTGATGATGACTGCTACTAGTCCCATTTGCAACAGTATAACTTTCCCGCTCCAGTAATAATACTCTTCTCAGGGAGCACTGCCACTGTTTCCGTACCCCCTTGCTACGTACATGTAATCGCGCACGTACATACGCACATATGCCTTCCCTTCATACCCTATGGGACCCATATATTATACTTCTTCAAATCATTCTCATTCACCGCCATTATATATATATATATATACATATATTCCCCTTGTGATAATTTTGTCATAATAACTACGTTTCAAGTATCACCGTCATCGGGTCAATAGCTGTCCCTGTCAGAGGAAAAGTTTTTGTTATCCGTCAAGTGCAGATCACCTACTCATTAATTGCGCCTATATTAGATACTTTTAACGCAAGAACCGGGGCCATGGGGCATGGGAACTGGCTCGTATCGTTCACTTCCCACCACGAATCATAACAATGACGCTGGAAGAGTACCTTCGCATGCGGTCCTTGAGACACATTAGAATTCATACTCGCGAGGGAACGGTGAATGCTGCAACTATTCCGGCATCGTAATCATAAGTATCGCACGAAGGAAAGGAAATTAATGGTGGTCGTACAAGGATTGCATTCCTCCTGGTGCCGTAGTATAGTGATGGTGACCAGACCACAAATAAGAGGCCTTTTTCACATCCGTACAATTTCAACGGGTTTTCATTGCAGCTGATGGAGAATATAATAAGCTAATTAGAGAGATATGGAGGTGCTTAAAGTGACTTGAAGTCGGATGAAGGGACAAGGAAAGTTCTGTATGTATGTTTACATGTAAGTGTGGATGTTTGTGTTTGTGGGGTGTGTGAGCATATGTGTGTGTGAGCACAGAAATTCAGCTTGGTTATTCGTAATCGTTTGAAGTTGAGCAGGGAACCTTGCTTTTTGCCATGATCGGAGTTTTTCACAGTGGGTAAAGTCGGTCGAGTGCGTTGGAATTGATAGACGCGTAATCTTTGAAGAAGCTTCATTATTCTGACTCAACGAACGACATGAGACGAGATGGTTTTTGTGACATCAAAAGAGCTCAAGTTTTAGCTCATGTGTATTTTCACGGCTTGTATTTTTGGATAACTCTTGAGTACTCTGAATTGATCCAATATCATCAAATTAACTGGCTTCCTGTCTCTCACTCACTCTTTCTCTCCTATGCCTCGGTGGGTAGAAGAGCTTTTCCTTCTCATCTTCTACGTTCACTTCTTCTTGTCCTTCCTCCTCCTCCGTCTCCTCCTCATTTCCATCGTCACCACCCGTTCCTCAACAAAAGGCGTAAAATGTAAACATGAGGTTAAAAAGCGTATACACACTACATAGAGAGGAGAACGAGGGAGAGCCATAAGGTTTCCTGACTATAGTGAAAGTAAAGCTGTAGTGGTCCTCGGCACTTTCCCTTTACTGTTTTATTCCGCCACTTCAATCAACTCAGCCCGAATCCGGCCTCCTTAACCCTCTAATTGAGTCTACTATGAATTTGAGGTTTAGTCAAAGTAAAGATTGGTGAATGCATGGATATGGAGATCGAGTAAGAGAGTGAGTGAGAGAGAGAGATGCTAGTAGCTCAAGATCCCACACAGAGGAAGCAGACAGAGCAAGACACTCGAGCTAACTAGAAAGCTTATGGTAGTTGGAAAGTCTTTGTCAAACAAGCTTTTCCTTGGTCCCGCTGCGGCAATGGCGACGACAGCGGTGGAGGGTCGACTGTATGCTCGCCATACCCCGTGTTCTCATGAAAAACCGTGCGCGACCGAATTCGGCTTCCTCCTTCCTTATTCAAATAAAAGCAAAATTTTCACTTCTCTAGCCAACCATTTTTCAAGCGGACACTCAATCAGCCTAAAAGCATTCCGTCAGCAGCTCATTCCTCATGCATGAACAAAGGCGGAGACATGCGGAAGAGGAATACATCAAGGGCGTGGTAGTGAATGATGTAAACATGATACGTATCACTGTACCACTGCCGAACTTTTGACTGCGGATTAGTGTGAAAAAAGGACCAATTACAACTTTTTGAAAACGACTGGGCATGGGAGTCGGACTCTTACCGTAGAAACTATGCCCTAATCATAATGGAGAGTAGCCCCTGGAAATCTGTGGCTTAAAATTAGCTCCGACTAGAATTAAGAGATGCACATATGGATGAGAAAAACTGGTGTCTTTTCAGGCGATCCCTAACATTGTATTAGTTGCAGATACCTGATCATACATATTTGCTCATAACCATGTTTAATATTGTGATGTGACAGCAACAATATCACAATATCCACTGATGTGAACTGTCAGCGTGAAATATGGTCCATGCTGTTGAATGAGGATTTTCATTTCCAAATTCAGAGTTTTCACAACTGACAACGGTTTTTATTACGTATCCCTCGCACATAGATCATTGACCATTCGCGATCGAGAGGTCACGCTATTACTAACACCAAAATCCTACTTGCAGAAATTCAGATTTGGCGCACACATGTCTTCACAAAAAAAATTTCATGTGAAATCCAATAAAGAATTTCCAGTTTTGAAATTTGAGTAAGTTTTTTTACAGCATAGTGATGAATAGGATGAAAATTTGGGATTATACTTATAGGCTTGGACGGCAGGGAAATTTTCCAAGAGTGTGGAAGACCGGGCCTGTAATTGCGCCAAATCTGAATTTCTACAAGTAGGACTTGAGATAAAAAATAGTCTTGCGTGACCAGTCGATCTCGCATGGTCGCATGATTATTGAAACGTCGGTTGATGACACGAAAAAGTCCCCTTGCGGTGTGAACTGTTTGAGGCCACTAAAATGTGTGTCGAAGTTCAAGTCGTGGTACGCTCCAGTGGTCTATCGTGCTGGATGCATTTCTGCAAAAAATGTTTTTAGAAACAAAGGTGGGTTATTTCATAGTAATCCGGAAGGGTTTGTGCACCAAGGTGCTCGATTTTCGAATTCCTCGCAGTATATGATCCTCCCACCGAGTACATTACATTCCGCGTTGTGGTTCAGACGTCTGTCCATTTTGGCGCGAAATACTAAATATTTTAAGGGTCTAAGGCGAAAAACGCATAATTCCCGAAGGCGACTTGAGTCAGGTTTGTTTTAAAAGATAGAGAATAAAATTCTCTAGAGATCTATTTCTCAGCTTTTTGACAAGTTTCATAGAGTTCGCAAAATATCAAACCAAAGATTGAAAAAGGTTAGAATGAAATTCAAATTAATCCAAACTTTCGAAATTGTTCAACTTCCTTTCAAAATTTTAACAGAAGTATGTAAGTTACCCCGAAAACCTGGAGAAATGTTCTAGAGTATTTATTTCTCTATCTTCGCAAACAAACTCGACTCAAATCGGTCCATGCGTCCGTGAGTTAAACACTAATTCGCCGCGGCATTATAAATGTGTAAAATACGAACAAAACCCTTCCAAATAGCTATGAAATAACCCAGGTACATGTTTTATGATAAAACCCAAAAGTCTAGAACTAGGGTGATTTTCATTTAATACTACAAAAAACTAATACATGTACTATTACAGAAATTCATTGCAATCTGCAACGGCAGATGCCTGAAATACGTACTGATATGATGTTACGACATTGCCCCAAAAGTTGTACAATACAACCTTACAATGTTCCATACTACAATTATACGGATATGTGGAAAAGCTAAGCTGGGGTGACAATGGGGTAAGAAGGCAGTGTTGCTAGGTAACTATAACAGGACTTTTGTTGACGGATTATTTTTCAAACTTTGAAAGCAGCTGAAATTTCAAGAATTCTTATGGTGGGTAGCTCAACTAACTAGTGCAGTCGTGCAGTGGCTAGTAGCTAGTATAAAGGTGACGGTGACTGCTGATTGTGCCGGCTGGTTGGATGCAGGAGCAGGTTTTACATTTAGAGCGCAGTGTGGGATTCGCCTCCCTAAGGGTAACACCGTGAAATACGAGCCTGTCGAGGATTCTTTGTTTTCAAATTAATTTTCAGTGATTCATTTCTGTAGTCTTAAAAAGTCGATACAAAATTAACCTTTGTTACTGCTGTGTTCCCCACTATGGCTGAATTTTTTGAGGCCGAGGCGGAGTTTCTTGCCAATGGGGTCATCCCGGTGAAGAAGTTCCACTCTAAGAAGACTTCGATGACCGTCTACTTCGCTGATATTGACTCTCAAGTTTTGAATGGATACTTTTGCTTTGGTAATCCTCAGACCCATCATCACAACCCCTTACAGCCACAAACCACGAGATTATAATGAAGTGTTAAACTTTAAATTAGCTACAGTTTTTTGCGGAATTTAGATACCATGACTCATGAATTGCCGTGAATGCAGGAGAGCTGAAACCAGAGTTTCAGTTATAGCTGTAACATTAACTCTACTTAATAGTGCACAATATACACGTTATGAGCCAACTTCTACTTGCTACTTTTGTTCCTTGATCAGTTCTACAAAGATTGATTAATTGAATATGCATAACCAACAAAGAAATCCAATCTTTTGCTCCGAAGGAATTGACCAGCCGGAGGGGTCAGGAATCGAAACTTTACTGTGGCATTTGGATTCATCCGGGGGTCTTTTGCCACGGCCCATGAGGGGAGAAATGCTCCGACCGGCGTGGCAATTTCATGGAGCTGAAAATCCGCTAGCAGATCGGGACCAGTCTTGTTACGTATGCTGCGCCTTGGGTGAAACAGCTTTTTTAGGGACATTTTCCTGTTGCGCTTATCTACTCCAAAATTTAGAGGTAATTAGAACTAGTAAATTTCCAAGTCCATTCTTCACCACTAAATCAACTTCTGCATTTGATTAATTCCCAAGGCTGTATTTGAAATGCACGGACTCCGATCACCATACGTTCTCAAAGCTCATCCTCAAATCCCACAAAATTTGGAAGAGTCTGCGGAGGTAGACCCAGGAGGTGTGTATGGAAACATGGACGTTCACAAGCCTTTAACAAATTAACGACGATACTTTAAACGGCAGGAGAGAGTCACGTAGAGTAAGCTATGGGATTTCATTGAAACTAACTCTTACATTAGTTTCAGCTGCAGAGGTCGCTGCTGCCTTTAGCATCGTGGACGCTCCAGAGCCGAAAATATGTAGCAACGAAGTGTACTGCCTGAGTGAGGCCGGTGAAGGGGCCATGGCGTGGGAGGCTACACTTCAAGCCATGTTCCCTGGTGTCCGCGCTTTCTACAATCGTTTATTGTGTGACGCAAAGAGTAAATTGAGCATGAAGGTAGTGAATTCATCACAAAAGTTTTATAAACGCAAAAGTTTTCCAAAGGAACTCTCATTCCAGATGCGAGAATGCTACGATAAACTTTACCGACCCGAAAACATGACTGTTATCATTTCTGGAACTTTGAAGGAACAAAGTCATGTACTGGAATTGCTCCATGAATACGAGGAAGACTACTTTGAAGGGGTAAATCAGGATAGTGATTCTAAACAGGGTGATCGTAATTCATACAAGCTCGCTCTAATTTAGCATCCGCATGCCCCCGAGTACGTGAAACCTTGGTCGACTCCGCTCCCTCCACTTCAGCCACCTGTGGAGACGACTGTGCGCTTTGTTCCGAAGATCTCAACTAGGGATCGGGCGGCCACGGTTTGTTTCGGATGGAGAGGCTCCCCCTCTACTGACTGGGAAAAGTGCGACTAACATTATACACTCCACACTTAACAAATTTAAATGTTTGAAAGCAAATATTTATGATTCGTCACAGGTCAATGGCACTGAAAACATTGACGGCACACTTGGCCGTTGGTCCACTTTGGGATGCCTTCGTTACCAAGGGACTTGCTCATAGAATCTCGTGGTGTCAGCTCGAGTATGCTGACACTTGCTCACTAATAACTGTCCATGGTATTAAAAGCGACGAAATCGTTGACAAGGTAGTAGCGGAGGCTCCAAAAATTGTTGCGTCGCTTATGGGGGAAAACAAATTGAGCCTGAATGAGATCCAAGCCATGGCTGACCGTGTGGGATGGCACTATGTTAGGGAGATGGAATCAGAGCCCTTTTTGGTTCTTGCGTCTGCTATATCCAAAGCAGAAAGGTATGGTGGTGGGAAGAAAGAACAGGTTGAGATCCGCTGCCATCCTCGGCTCGTCTTCGACAGTTTGATGTTAAAACCGATGGAATATTGGATGGAACTGCTCAAGGGGTACTTCATCGATCACGGAAGTTTCATTACAAAAGTTTTACCGAAGGTGATTGCTACTCTGAGAGGGGTTCGATTTACAGGGAGACTACATTTACGTTGGTACCCTATCGTATGATTTTTTCTGTCAAGGTTTATGGGAGGGTCGCTGATGAGACAGTCAAGTCTGAGGGACCAAATCAGTCGGAAATTTCTGGTGAAATGAATTTTGTGGCTGGCTCCAAGCGGGCATCAACCCGTCCTAGAAGGAAAGCTAACAACCCTGTGGCTGAGGAATCAAACGTGGCTGTAGAGGAGGATGGGAGAAACAACAACCTCGGTTTAGAGAAGGGTGACAAGAAAGAGCTTGAATACAAGGAGGGTCAGCTGGAGGAGGCTGTGAAACGCTACCCTTTCCCATTTGGCGATCATGTGAGTCAATAGTGTTTGTGCAAGCCAGATTTTTGATCAGGTATCTCATGTTGACTTGATAAATGAATAAATGAAGGCGGAAGAAATTGAAGATTTTGAGAATCGGTTATCCATGACTTCGGAGTTTCTTGAGCAAGTGAGCAAATCGGATTTTACGTCTACACGCGTTGCAACTTATGAATCAGGCAAGCCGGAGCAACACCCACAGTTTCCAGTGAATAAACTCCCCTTTCATACATATTTGGAGGATGTGGAGAGCTCATTTGTCTACGTACGTTGTTACAGATAGATATTTGTGCTTGGATTTTCAGTATGACTTGTCGGAAATCAATGTTACTAACGCGAGGATTTGTACAGATGACCTTAGTGCTGGACACCTCGCACTTGGACGATGAAATGCGGAAGCTCGTGGCTCCGGTTACAGCTGCCCTCGGGGCTATAGTTTGTCCTAGACCACCCGGTCTGGACACAGACGCTGAGATTACCAATCCTAATGAGTTTAACCCACCAAGCAATATTGCTGATTCTCAAGTATCTCTCGGGCTCAATGGTGAAATGATGCAGAGTATTTTCATAATTTTAATTGTTCGTCCGTGTCAATACAAATGGGCCGTCGGAATGCTTCATTATCTGATGCACAAAACTGAATTCGGTGCATCCTTCCTCCGTTTTGTTGCAACTGAGGCTTCCCGTGGTCTCGCTGCAAATTATAGGATGCAAACTGCTGAGGAACCTAACTATGACTGTTTTGAGGCATCTGAAATCAATCTACACGCTCTCGTCAGACTGATTTACAAGCCAGGTGAGCTCTGATTGGCGTATCATCTGGTAGTGTTTGGATTGTACATGTATCACTTTCCGTTAGAGTCGAACGCGCGATTATTTGTTGGGCGCCGAAGGCTAGACTTGATGAATGAGTTTCTGGCCGAACTGGAGAAAGATGCACTGTCATGTACACAGAGGACGAACGAAGCTTGGAGAAAGTTGGTTGATTCCGGTAAAATCGTGCTGCAGATTGCTGGTAAAGTAATGGAAATGGCAAATCATGTTGAAAACGGTGACCTTGTTACTCCCTGGAAAATATTCGAGAACGCTGATCCGCTGAAATTCACGTAATTAGAGCATGTATAAGCAGTAATTACATTTAATGCAACCAATGTTACATCAAAGTCATCAAATCTCTCTCTACAGTGGAACTCCATTGACGATGGAGAACGATCTGATGAAGAAACCTGGGGCACACGGAATAGCTGTGAATGTGAATCACTCCCGACCGTCCTGTTTGAGTGTTGCAATCCCTATTAATCCCAATGATGCCAACTTTCCCAAACTGTGCCTGTCTGCACAACTATTCTCGATGGCACAAAAGTGGGTATGGGCTTGTCTTGATGAGGAAGACAACCCAACACCAGTACTCCGAATGCCATGCTCCTACGCCAACCTTTTAACATTGAACTTGGAGTCCAATGATGTCGTGGGTGCACTTGAGGCCATGAAAATGATGATCAGGGTAAATTTTAATTAATTTCTTAAGGCATTTTGCATTTGTTTTAGACTTATGTTTACCCTCTCGGGTATTTATTCAAGAGAAGTACAAATTCTCTACTTTGTAATGGGTAATTTCACAGCAATCCGGAAGGGTTTGTGCACCATGGTGCTCAATTTTCGATTCCCTCGCAGTGTATGATCCTCCCACCGAGTACTTCACATTTCGCGCTATGGTTCAGACGTCGGTCCATTTTGGCGGGAAATACGAAATATTTTAAGGGCCTACGGCGAAAAGCGCATAATTCGCGAACC
>WJFA01000584.1:0-33566 GCA_009870155.1 Pseudobourletiella spinata
CCCTGTTTTCAATAGCGTCACCATAGGCGTTAACATTACAGCCCTGACCCCCTCCCTCCATGTAAGTGATGACGTAATATGTGAACAGCCCCTAAGCCTTTTAGTTTAAAAATATTTCAAAATGTGACTCTTCAATCCAATCAATCGTTCCAAATGGAAATGAAAGCCCGAGATTTCCCTAATTTGGTAACAAACTCCCACTCATTCAAAAAGTTCAGCGGCATCGAATCGACAGGTGTGGTGGTGTGTGGGGATTTTCATCCTTTTTTGGCATTCCCGCGTTTCTTCTATGACTCAAAGAAATCCTCACAGCAGTGTGATATAAGAAAGCCCATAGAGTAATGCAATCTCCAGTGTTGTGGATTCAGACCAGATTTGAGATTTGTGTGTATTTTTTATTCGAACACATCCGTCTCCCCCGTACCAAGAGGTGCACCAAACCATATATATAATTTTGTTGATTCAGACCAGTAATATGATAAACTGCGGTACACTCAGCACGCGGGCGACAGACGAAGAAGGGGTTGGGGGAAAAAACCTTGGTTGTTGGACGTGGCTCATTCTCCCCGTCACCGTTCTCCTCTATACCATCGTTCTCGTATTTAATGGCTTATGATTTATGCCTAATCATTTTCTTTTATGAAATCAACCGAGTGCAGGTGCACGATTTTATTCAATTTCATCATTCGGCCTTGGCTATACAGATACGCCTCACATCTTTTCCCACATCCATAATAACGAGTCCATCCATACAGAGGAAGAGAGAGAGAGAGAGAGAGAGACAGAACAAAAAAGGGAACCACCGACCATTTACTTGAGGCTACTACCAATTTACACACTCTGTATGCCGGAGCAGCAGGTAATCCACGCTCCACTTGAACGTATTCAAACGCTATATATGATAATACGAAAAAAAAATATTATAGCTCTCTTTTTTCCATTTCAAAAAATCACTAAATCCTTTCTTCAACTCCCAAATGGCATAAAAACACGGGCCTTTTCACCATTATTATTATCCTTTGGCATAATGCAAAGTGAGCTTGAGCTTCTGGCATTCTTATTCTTATTCCCTCCCCACACAGCTCTCGCACTCTCACTCACTCTCTGTCTCCCGTCAGACCAAGAATAAGAATAACAATTGCCCAAAGCTGTCCGTCCGTCTAGCGGTGGTCACAATCGCCATCATAATTCCCCCTATGATCATGATAATATACAGAATTAGCCTGTACACTACAAAAACTTGGCCAATATACAAAAGCATGTATAGATATTCCCATTATTATTAATATTATTGATTTGATATTGATATGGTCCAAGGTAAAACCTGGTGGATTTCCCATCTCTCACTCAGGCTTCCTCAGCATGCATATAGCTGATTGATTGTGGGATTTTTTAAGTTTTAAAGGGATTTTTTCCTCAATTTCACGTTCATTGTCAACGGAGGCTTTGTAAATGGTACAAGCTTTATTTTTATCAGAAAATTCAGTCATGAATCCCATTTTGATGAGATGCACACAGAAAGCCCGTATATTTATACAATATGGTTCATAATAATCTGCTGTGGTGCAAAAAATCGTCCTATTCACTGGCCCAGCTACCTGCTGGGTAACTTTTTTCCGTCCGGTCCAAGGGCTTGGAAGCCCCTTATTATTATGTGTCTCCTACAGGTTCATTCCTAATTTTCAGGTAGATTCCCCCCAAAATTTCCCATTCCTACACACCGCAGTCTATCCCTTCCGGGTGTGCGCACTACCCCCTGTGCAACAGGATCCACCTTCCATCCCAATCTTCAATGGATATAAATTGAATGCGTTCAAGTATACTCTTGCGTTTCACTCTTGTAAGCATCTTTGAACATCCAACATTATGGGATTCCTCGAAAGTTTTCGGCATTTGGAGCCGGCTGTGCTCTTGGCTATGTTGTACACAACATGTGGATGGTGTAGCGTGTGTGAGATGTGTGCGTGCGTGCGATGAATGAGGGGATGGGAAAAACTTTTTTTCTCCAAGTAATTGACTCCCGGATTTGAGGTAGTGACTATTAGCAATTGAGGCACCCTCCCACCAATTTATATTCTGTTGAGGATGAACACCTTGGAATTTGCCAAGTTTGAAGGGGCATTGGGCAACGTGCGCGCTGAACGACCGCCGAGCCCCCTCATTATTATACAGAGAGAGCTATGAACGAAACGAACCCACAATAATATAATGGTTGCATAACATATATATACGGTTTTTAACAGGCCATTGCGTGATACCAGGTAATCAATTCGTCAATAAATGAATGGATCGATGCCTAATGTGCGGGAGGGTTGAATCAGGCTCTGCATATATTGTGTGCCCCCGGAAAATATCTGTGTGTGATGTAGGCCTGAGCAGTGGGAAAATATCAGTGTATAATGCAGGCTTCTTTCTGTATCAATCTTGAAATGAAGACGTAACTTCCCGTTTTCAAACTCACAGACTACATGCTCAACAATTGAGAAATCTACCTTGCTATTTTGTAAAAGCACTCTTGAATATTTTATTATTGAATTCAAGGCTGGGAAGTATATTCAAATTAACACAAATCCCAAGTGGGAATCGAGAGAGACTGAAAGAAGAGCACGTCAACAGAAACTGAAAACTGACAACTGGCGATCTCTTCAACTTTTTGGGTTTCGAGAGTAAATTCAAATTTTCCCGCTCCTAAACCCAGCATAGGGTTACTCGATGGGAATACAGGATTGAGCCGAACCAACGATGGTCAGCCGGAAGGATGATTTTAGGGAAGAAATCCGTGGTGTACGAGAGCGAAGACTCCCTCCGCTGGGCTTCCGCGGCCAATCTAATTACGAGACCCCAAAAGGCGGAGTTGTGAGAGTGCATAAGAGTTGGAAAACACGTCGGGTGTTTCCCCTCCGTCATGTCGGTTTTGGTTTGGTTTGACTATTCATTACCTCCCGCTCACACTGCCCGGGTATCTTCAATACGGTATGACTTGTCTCTCACAGTAACCCGCAGTCCCGCGTACATATACGCTATGTTACCATGTTTACCGTACGTACACGAGCCAAGGAGTCGTCTCCCCCGTCCCTCATAGTTGTCACCACGGGCACGGTGGGGGCCTTCAAGAGGGAAGGAATATAAGGACGTAGTCAGAATTGTCTCCCTGCCGTCGTATTACGTTATTATTGGCGGACACCCGGCCCTTGATCCCCTTACTGTTGTGAGCGGAATCTGAATCGGACTGGGAGAGCACATATACCGGGATGATTGGCTCATGCGGCGGCGGCTACACTGCTAAATGCAGGATACCTTCACATGGACATACATAATTCCACCCGCACCCCGGTCACCACATGCACACGCATGTTTAAGATCCGCTTGACTGACTGACAGTGCAATCCACTCTGCCTCTGCATATCATCATCAGTCCTGCCTTCTTTGACGCACGAAACGAACACAGGCAACTCGTTGTAAATCCTCCTCCCAGAGAGTTTGACACCGCGTAGGCTGTGACAGCATTAATGACCTCCTGCATAGGCGCAATTGTGAAATGATCCACACACAATCGGAATGCACAAAGTGCAAAATGCCGGCCAATAACTGAGGCGGTCCTAGAACCTCATTTACATCCCTGTCACTGGAGCTGGCCGGGAGTATTTTCGGAATTTCCCATGGAATGTCCGGGGGAATTCATTAATTGAATTTTTTTCTTCTCCCGTCAAGCAACCCAAAGCGTGAGGGTAAATTTTTTGGAACAAGGCAAACTTTTTGGACTGGAAAAGACGACCCGAAGCCAGGGAGGGAAAGAGAGAGAGAGATTGAGAGAGAGTGCGGGAGATTCCTATCGGGTGAGTAATGGCAGTCATTCTTCTGTCTCTCCATTCACGGAACATTTCATTAGGAGGACAGATATTTGATTATAAGCCATTCCACAAGCTCTCTCGCTCTCGCTCTCTACCATCTCTATCTCGGTGGGGGAACACACAAAAGTCTCTCGTGATTTCAGATTCATCTCCGGCTTCCTCCGCACATCTCCCTCCCTGTACAAGTACTTCGTGTACTGATTCTATCAACCCGTAATCCAGGCTCTACCCTCCAGTATATTACTCAAGGTCTTTCCACAGATCTTTTCAAACAATTTTTCAAGTTCCAACTTATAATTTTCTTCAAAATTTTTCCCACAATCTAACCAATTATTGTGCATGTACACATTTTCCTATGGACGTGGTGGACGCGTCCTAAAAATCCTCAAAGTGGCTGCTAAAAAGTTTGGATAACGGGACTGTCTTTGAATTTAGGCGGGTTTTTTTCCCAGTCCACCAATTTCATTGGGTATTTACAGTTGAGCATCTCGGCAGCACTGTACTAGTCGCAGGTATATGGGAGCCACATTGCACAGAACGCCCACGTAGGTGGCACACTGCATGAGCACAGACTTGTGTGGCACACTGTACGTCCGCATGCAACGTCCCACACTGTATGTGTGCAAACAACCGTATGGCACGGCATAGTTACACACATGCGTGGTGCACGGCACATGCACACACATTCGCGACACACTGTATAAGTGCGTACACTTGCGTGGCACGCGGCATATGCACGCACATTCGTGGCACACTGTACTCACGTACACAAAACCGGGCCGCAGACATACAGGACGCCCTGTAACTGCACACTCTCAGAAGATTACATACACTCTGTTGAGTGTCATGTGACACTGTGGAACCCTCCCGCGTCATTTAATTTATTGGCTGTGTAGGAAGCACACAGTGTACAGTGTGTTTAATCAAATGCGGGGTTCCATTCGGGAAAAACCCCCGCCTTGTGTTAGAATCGGAAGGAAGCCCTAATACTCGTGCCCACGACATCTACATATGTAATTTTATTAAAAGAATGCACGTGTCTGGCCCAGCGAGGGTGAGGATATGGGACTCTCCCGGAGTCATATTAACATGGTGATCGTCGTCGTCATCAACAACAGCGACGGCACTACCTATTTAATCCATCTCAAATTGAAGCCGTATGATCATTCTGGAGTATAGCATACGATTACTACTGCTTTTCATAGAGCAAAGACTCAATGCCACATACCGCACATGTGGGCCTGCAAGCGGGAAAATCAATTAAATTCTCTCCCTTTTTTTTCTTTTTCAAAACACGTAGCCAAGTGTCATAGCTTCCAGCGGAACATTTACTTTTTGAAGATTTCGTGTGCGGTGTGTTGTCCAGAAGAGTTTTATGTGAACTAATAAATTATTGAGATTCAATCCGACGGGGCTCTATACGGATCGTGGCGGTCATTCGTATAAAATTTTTAGTTCTCATAAATCCTCTGCTCTTCCCCCTCCTACTACTCCAAGTTTTCAAAAGTGAAAGCTCTCTGCGAAAGCTCATGTACAAGATCCGCCTTGAGATGTTGCGTCAGGGGAGGGGATGGAGTGAAAAATATGTTTCTCTCTGTTCGCTCTCACGAAATACATTCTACTGATATGAGACGCAATATACATGTAGGCATGGCTGGAGGTAGAGACGAGTGAGACGCGGAGATGTTGGTGAGATAGCTGTGTGGGATGCCGTGCAGTAAAAGTTGGTGTATTCTGGAAGAGTGCGTTCTTTCCCCAGGAGGAACCTTGTAAAGTCACAAAGTTGGGGGCTTTCTGTGAGTGAGTGAGGCGGATCGATATCTGTAGTGGTGCGCCTGGGTTGAAGGAGACTAAAACTCAAGACTGGGTGTGGCCTCCATACCATGTTATAAGCCTCTCTCGCTTTCATCTCCATGGTTCCTTCCCCGGAATTCCACCCTGGTTTCACGGCCCGGATGCACGTGTGCATATATGCAACTCCGGAACCACCGGCTCTCGGAAATTTCGGTCGTTGTACATGGAGGAAGCCTGACAAGGAACGTTGATGCAGGAGATGGAATGGGTGGGGGGACTGAAAGTGTTGCCACGGCACTGCGGCTGGAACTTTTGCCTCGTTCACAAAACTCCCGCATCGCACGACGTGGCTGCACTGCCGAAGCCAAAGCCAGCAAATAATTGTCCGAGACTGTGAGGCAATTTGTGTCAGAATTTTGTAGTGTTAGCAATGATTTGATTCGGGAGAAATTATTCTGTAAATTAAATAAAAATTTTATGTCATAGAATTTTGTAATGTTAGCAATGATTTGATTCGGGAGGAATTATTCTGCAAATTGAATAAAAATTTTATGTCATAGAATTTTGTAGTTCGTGTGAGCATTGATAGGATGTCTGCCAACTGGCCTGTTGAAACGGTGAAATTTGGTGGATTTTGAGTTGATCGTATGGTAAAAGTATGGAACTTTGAAGAATTGATTCCGTGGGGAAGGTGAGAAAATCGAATGCAGAATAATTTCCCAAGATTTTCCAGAAAGACAGGTAGCAGATTTGAAGTTTCCGCCACCGCCATCCATTTGCTTTCAAATTGACTGACTGTGAGTCAGATAGTCTTGATTCGGACGTGGAAATTTGTGAGTTGTGGAGTAAATCCCTCGTGATTTGAGTTCATCATCAGGGCTTCACTGTAACAAGTCCCACATGATCCCCCGTGTGCCGCCCGTTTGGAGTTATAAAGTGCAGATGCATGAATACAGTAATGATATTTACCCGCGACTCACAGACGGCCGTCCAAATCGTCTAACCCTGCGAGCCGTCCAACTAAAAGTGTACGCGTCTTCTATTTCAAAGTCTCCCCTGTAGTTATATATATTTTACAGGGCGTTCAGGGTGTGTGTGTGTGTGTGTGGGTCCGCTGATACAGTCGTGCTATGAAGTTCTGTGTGCAGTGCACCCATACAGTACGATTTCCCTCCCTCCCAATCACATCTGTTCCATTTATTAGCGGCCGTGTCCGCTGGGGTTGTGCTACGTACTTACAGGGAATTGTTATTCAGTACCTCATCAACCTATACAGCTCTCCCATTAAGTTCTAATCCGAAGAGGATCCGGACCCGACGTAGGATGACTAGAGGACATCCTCCAGAAGTTATGCAACACACTGTATATACATCCACACACATGTCTTCCGAAATTCTGCGCGCAGATTAGAACAACTGCTCCGACTCCCAAGTCCGGATGGCCATGGGACTATAAATGGAGGCTGAGGGAGGGAATTGGAGTGTTCTTCTAACGGGTATAAAAAACCTCAACATTTGGTCACCGTATCAAATTCCGAATTAATACGCGGGTTTTAATACATAATTTGTTATGGGTCATAAAGTCTCGTATTTGATGCTTCTCCTGGCACTAGTCGCAAGTTCCAAAACCTCCCTCAAAGTCAATTTTTAAAATTTCCATTTAAAAAATCCCGTGCTATCCGGCTCAGCTCGGAAGCGCATAGTAAAATAGATAAATTTAAAAAATCCACTCCACCTATTTTAAAACAACTCTTCAGCAAATCAAGAGAAAATCATCCGCCACTTCCACGCCAAAGATTACATACTTGGTCAAATGGGATGGAAAAAAATTGCTCGCAGCAGGGGAAGATCATATAATTTCGTGGGAAACTGTGAAACTGCAAACGCGGTCGGAAATAATTGTGGAAGAGTATATTATACAGATGAAAAAAAATCTTGTGAGAATCCTATGTATGTGATGAAACAACTGTAAAGAAAAAGGAGGTTATTCCTAGCGAAATAAATTGCTCGGAATTGGAGCTTCAACTGGAACCCGGCGGCGCCTCACTCCGCATGACTAAGCATATAGTCTGTGAGAGGCTGCATGTCTCACTGACGTATTGGCAGAGAATATATGGGTGTACAACTTTCCCACAACACATGATCATTCTGATGGACCGACAGATCTGTGTACGGGAAGGTCCTATACACTGTACCAAAAGAGGCCTTGGCATGCATATACCATGTGAACAGAGGAACTGGTGTAATAATGAAGATTTATTCCGTGAAGCATGATAGATGTTGGGGGTGAGTGAGTGTATTGGATGCGGCTGCTCACTCGATCAGAAACTCACATTTATTAGGACAGATGAATAAAGGCTGGGAGGGACGGAGAGACGGAATGAACACGACTATGAATAGTGATAAAGTGGGTGCGGAGCTGACTTTTAGGAACCCTAAAATCTCCGTAATCCCTACTAAATATGTACGGCTGCAGGTTCTATACTCTATATGAATTACCCGCAGAAGAAGACCCGCAGAAGTATGGAGCGAAGGCTGTGATGAGGGATTTGCATCCCTCTTTCATAAACTCTATATATAGGCTTTCACCGGCGGCGCACAACTCTTTTGGCTTGGATAAATTCACTTTTACTCCTTTTGCCCATCTCTCTCATTAGGGAACCGGAAAAACAATGGAGCCACTTCACAGATGAGTTTCTCTCTCTCATGCACATAGGCACACACACTCACAAACACACTCACACACACACAGGCACCAGCTCACAAACACACACACACACACACACACACACACACACAGGATTTAACATGCAGGGGAAAAACGTTCATTGAGAAAATGGAATCTTCTCACTCCTTTTCCCGTCCGTCAACACCACCTAAGATCCAGACTGGATTTTCACAAGATGCACATCATGAGACGACGAAGAAGAGGAAGAAAATGTCTCGCTTTGTTTTCCCTCTCACAGGCTAAAAGGAGGAGCGGAAATTGTAGAATAATTACTCCATTTTTTACACGTCCCCTCAACGACAACAACAACAACTTTCAACCTGAACCGTACTGTACACCTCGGCTATTCTTAGTCACTTCCCTCATTAGTGTCATTCAAAACCGGCCAAATTTTTTCAACTTTTTCCACGATCTTCAACGGGTTTTTTCCCCAATTTTTTGCACCATCCCCGTCGTCACACTTCTCCAAAAGCCTCTCAACTTTTCACTCCATTTCCATTGATAATACAGGAGAGGAGACTGTTCGAAAAGATCCGCGGAGCGCGAAAAGGCATGGGCGAGTGATCTACACAGTGCATGCATTTTATATTGAGCTGTCCGTGTGCAGCTGGGGTCGTTCCCACAGCCTAAAGTCTGCGTCGCCATCTCCCGCCAAAAATATGAAACGGAGATTTATTCAACCGATGGCCCGTTTGATGTTTTCCTTTGGAGAATACCGGATAAAATTACTTTGAGAGGTAGAAACTTGAACAAATTCTGCAAGTTTCACAGTAATTTTGATTAGAATTCTCATCAATTGTGCACTGTTGACTGTTAAGCCTGTAAATATGTCGGTGAGATTTCCTTCCCTTCCCTTCCAGTATTAATGGTGCAGAGAGAGGGAAGACTTTTTGGATTTCTAATCATCGTCATTATTATACAGGAATTCCCAGGGTCCCTTAGCTGATTTGCTTACGAAGGGGGGATGAAGATGGGAACGGTGATTGGATCTGTAGGTTAGCCCTCAATCGGGGTAAATGCCAGGAAGCAGGATGGGAGAAATTCTGTTCTGCTCAATGCTTTCCCTCATCAGTTCAGCTCGATATGGTGGAGGAAGATGTGAGTTGACGAGAAAAAAGGGAAGTCTCTATGGAATCAACGTATGTATATGGATGACTGCCTGTGTGTACACACTACAGAATTTGCTCGTTGTATAGTTAAGAGTGAAGTCAGTGGCGGCAGGGAAATGAATGTGAATTTAAAACCGTTGTTGTTGTCATTATATGATCCTATGTGTGTTCCGACTCTCCTGCCTCCCCTGACGCTGATTCTCTGATAGAGTAATCCGCTCCGATATGTACACTTGTTGAGGGAAACATGGGCATTTGCGGAGACAGAATAGGGACAAGTGTACGATTGTGACATAAGGGCTTTCATACGACAGTCATGAACGTCACTGTGGGCCGCGTGGAAAAGTCAGAGAGTGGACATACGGCGGCGTGACATGAGGGGATTCCACGCACACTCATGGAGCATAAAAGTTTGATGAGTTTGCCATCTTATAGATGATTAAACGGGAGTTGACCGGGCAGGCGGGCGGGCGGGTGGATTGGGATGGTGATGGTGGCTGTTGTGAAACCCTACAATTACTTTCTATTTACAAAGTCTGGCTCAAGTAGTATGGGTCCACTCTGGCCCGAGTGCACGGGGGAAGGGGAGCGTCTATTTGCTCTGTCTTTTGTTTGCTCTTTGGATGATGATAAGTTTGCCGATGATGTGGAGGATGATGATGATTATGGGCTTTCTCTATGGGCGTATGATTATGACCTTATGTGGACACATGGATGATGAATTGGGAATGTCTAAAATTACGCTTTTTCAAGTTAATCATGTGTGTATGCATTATTGGGCTTGCTTTTTCAGGCTCATAGCGGGGACATTATGTATGCAGCAACTCTTAGAAGTCAGCACATGGTAGAAGATTGGCACGACGGATTGGAGTGGATCCGACCCTGTGGGACTTCAAAGCTGATAATGTGCAAGCTGGAGGTCACGTTGAGTTGAAGCCGGTGAATGGTGTGGTGGGGCGCTGCGAAAAGAAGAAGGTGAGCTGAGTGGTGTTTATTATTATTACGTTAACCATTATATTTATCACCCGAGGGTGAGCTGGAGGTCTTTACTTGTTATCACAATGATTGCTTTGGAAATGGACAGGTTAATTCCATGGGAGCTGCCTCTGTGGAATCTCAATGAGTTTGTCTCAGCGCGGATTCTAATTCATTACAGTCTCCTTTTTCCTGGTCGGACTCGGACGTCTTACTTGCAAATTCCGTTTAGTGAGAGGAGCACAGTGTACCTCCGCTGCTGGAAAGATAAATTAAAGGCTCATCGGAGCTGACAGAAGATTATTAGCACACATGAAAGGGGTGAAGGAATGAAACTTTACTTTTTCCCCAGCAGCAACACCAGCGCAGCACCAGCTGGCATCAACTTGCTAATTTCCACACTCATTTATAAGGACAGGTGTTCGCTGAGTAAATTCCTTAATAGTGCTAAAAATCCTCCTCAGATTAGTCATGGAAGGCATGGGGAAGTACTTGTTGAGTTGAGACATCTCAGCCTGAGGCTGGTGCTGGAAAAGATGAAACAGCAATATTTTTTTGTTTGTAGATGTGCACTTGCGGTGGTCTGCATCCCTCCATGTACGATTTGAGGAGGATATAGGAGGTGTAGATACGAACATTTTGTGAGTTCAGATTTTTCGTAGATGGGAACAACATGGCAAATAAAACCTGCATGTAGATACCTTATGATATTCATGTCTGGATGTCGACGGGCGGAAAGAATGACACCAATTTGTCTATCTATTCCTTATTCGGCGACCTCCGGACAAAGTAACTTGTTGATTAATCGTCCAGTGAACATCAGTGTCATGGTTGATGGACGAGCTCGTCTACATGTGGTCTTCTTCATGTCTGGGGCATAACTTCACCGTCTGAGTGGGTCTGAGAGAGGGTGTGTGGACCTTTTGGCCGGAGAAAGACACTTGCGCGACACTCCGCCAGCTATGTTATTTTTCGAGTATCCATTGAGGCTCGACGATGAACAGTTCCAGTTGGGCTTTTCCCAACTTGAAATTTTTTAAACTTGTCATCCCATAAAGTTTCAGCTGCATAAATTACCTAATATTTTTCGGTTGTTTTATTGCAGAATTACACCTACGGAAATTCAACGGACGGTACCCTCATCTGAGCATTTACTCGCCTAATGCCAGGCGTACCATGGTCTCACATGGGAGAATGCTGCAAATCATCAGATGAGTCTCAGGAACTGCCATGACCCGTACAGAACAAGCTTGCTCAACGTGAAAAGAACAATGCTGGCTCTCTCCGCCAATGATCATGTTGGTGTTCTCCGAACTTGCACACACAAGTAGATGAATTTTGGGTAATAATTGTACCATTCACAAAGTGTTTATTTAAGTTGAGGGGATGGCGGATGGAGAGAGACCGACAGACAGACAGAGAAGGAGAGAATACAAATTTTATGGAATTTTCCTTCCTCCCACAAAACTCGAGAAAATTTACAGAAGATGAGCATGATGAGAAGTGATTTTTGCTCTACTGATTTCCTTAAATAATGTTCCTATTTGCGCTCGGTTGGATCTGCACACTGAGTTGCTGTGCCATCCACCTCCATCCTCTACCCCTCTCCACACACGCCGTTCTATTTAAGAGAGGGATGAGCCAAACGTTCATGCACCAAATTAATTATTATTGTTGTAGAAATTCCTGTGGATCGGCATAGCTTTTTTTGCTATTACATCTATTTAAAAAATCATGTTCCGTCACATTGCCTTTGTATATTTTCCTTTTGGTCGGGAAGCTCGAGAGGTTAAACGGCTGCTACAATAGAGGACGGGGAGCGTTGTATGTTCAATGATGATGATGATGTTGATAAAAAGGCGTATGTGTGTGTGTGTGTGTGTGTTGTGTACTATAGAGTGTAGGTAGATATGATTGGGATTTCAGTTGGAAATCGTTTGGGTGAGTGATGTAATGTAGTAAAAAAAAATGGGATATACTCCCTATGCCAGTATGCATACGTACATGCTCAAATGAAATGCTTGTCAGATGTGAGCATGAAGCAGGTATTATTAGCAGGTGGACCTTTCAGCTTGAAGAATTCTCATCGTTTGTCTGCATAGTTTTTCCATGTACTACAACATGCGTATCTACCCAAAAGTGTGTGGCCATGTGTGAGCATCTTCATTATTATCATCACCATTATTATTGTCGGCGTATCCGTTCTAGTTCCAACCCCTACCTGTATGGCGTGTCGTCTATATATACTTTCTTAGCTCCTCTTCCAAAAATGCTCAGAAATACACGTGCGTTCACATGGGGCGGGTTGGGAACCCTATGCTAAAAAGCATATTGACAATTTTACCCTGCACTCTTATTCATGCACACAGGCAAACAGACACAGACTCGCACAAGTCATAACAACTCCCCTGTTGCCTCACGTAGGTTGGCATATGGGCGTTTGGACTTTGACTCCCTCCGGAGAGGACCAGGAGCAGGAGCAGCAGCAACAGCAGCTTATATGGCCACACGAGATGAGTTTTAGAAACTTGGAGACGATGACTTTGTAGTCCGTTATTGTTATGATTAAAACATTTCAAGTCCACCCCACCGGAAAAGTGAGCCACGTTCCTGGATATAGCCATCCCACCTCCCCTCCATCGTCCGTACTCTCATTAATAATGAGAATCTGGTAAAGCCGTATAATTAGTTTGGCATTATGGAACCCGTGAGCAGTTCAGGCGTGAGATTTTACTTCCACCCGTGATGCTCCGCAGAGATCTAACGACTCGTGAGTAATTACTCCCTTCCGCAGTAAACGGGCAGACACACTGAAAAGAATGGTGTGCTTGCTCTTTCCCGCCGCCGCCATCTACTATGTGTACATGCACGTATGTGCCGCCCCGCCCGCGCCCACATGTCTCAAAAATTCAAATCAGACGACGACGGACCTCTTTCAAAACAGTATTTATATTGCATTGGATGACACCCAGGGAGCGACTAAATATGCATTTATACACACACATACATATACACACTGCACACGCAAGAGATACAAAAGGGAAGTCACAGGTGCAAAGTTACTGGCTCAAAATACTCCCCAGAGTCGTACACACAGCTGAAGAAAAGCAAGGATGTGAGATTGTTCCGGTTCGTCCAGGTAGCAGAACCTCCCCTTTGGACAGATGTTGCGATTCGCTCGGTAAGTTCTCACTTTTCCAGCTCAGAAATTCAGAGAAAATCAAAAAAGTCGTATTTTGTAACTCTGCCTTTTGCAACATGTCTTTTTTTCAGTGGGACCGATAGGGACAAACACTGTACAATATGGCGGGAAGGCTCGAAATTAGAATTTGGAGGAATATGAAAGTGTGCAAATCATTCACCTTTTTCTGTAGTTATCACGCCGAAATTCCAGATCAAGAAGGGAAAGTATCAAGGATTTTAGTTTTTATTCCTTTTCGCTTATTAAAATATTGTCAAATTCCCAGGTGAAGTGTAAGAAAAGTGATGCAACTAACCGCCAGTATTCAATTAAGCCGCCAATAATGTATATATATATATTCTGATTTCTCAATTTCCATTTTTATTTGAACATTCGTTTCAAATTTTACAGACTTTTTGTGACAGAGACTGGAGCGAAGCTCTCTGACTGACTGACGTTCAAGGGAAAGGTGCGATGATGATGATGAAATTGTACGGGAGAGTGAAGATGGAACATCTGGACGAATATTTCTTTTTGTCCTTCCTTCTTATAATCCTTCGCATGGAGTCGTCGTAGTATATTATACAGGAGGAACCATTGTGTTTCTGGGAGATAGCCCAAGTGTAAAGAGCGCGGTTGGCAGTAGTAGTAACTAATGTTTGTGTGTGTGTGTGTGTGTCTATAGACAAGGACTGCGTAACAAGGGTTGAAGAATGTGATGGTGAAGGAAATTTGATTAAAATAACGTCTGGCTTGCTGCTGCTGCTGCTGAGACTGTATTGAAAAAAAACGTGGACACGACGGCTAATTGGACTGTAGTAAAGATAGAAGAAGAAGAGAGAAAGTATATACAACCTTCCAGTTGTCCAGTACCCGTACAGTAGTGGCCGCTCCACAACTGCGCGCCCCTCCAACACTGGACCATGCATGGACCAACCCCGGCATGATGCTCACATCATTTTTGACTCTCTAAAAACGGAGCAGAAGGTGAGTTTGTGGAAGAGGAACAAATTGAGAGGAGTTTGTGAAGCGGTAACAACTTTGAATGCATACAGACAAGGCACAGGCACATGTACATTTGAATATTCTCTCCTTGGAAATTGAGGGGACAGGTGCAGAGCTCCCTTAACCGTTTCATTTCTTCGACGGAAATTCTCATATCGCTTCATTGTCTGCGGATGCGCGGCTGAACATGTGTGTGTCTGTCTGTCTGTCTGTGTGTGTTTGACCGTGTGACTCGGGGAATCTTTGACGGTGTAGAACAGTGTGCACCCATACACACGGCTGACTGACGCGGGGAGGGAGTGTGATAGGAGAGAGCATCCGTGTCTGTGAGGCATTAAAATGATTTTTGTGGGAAATTATTCCTGTACGGGATATGATTACGTCGGTCGTCGTCCCCCTACTCCTTCACCTTATCTTTTACCTATTTATATATATCTGTACATATGAAATAAGGACGGGATTGAGTGAGTTGAAATCTGAGCGGGAAAGTGTCATGCGGAGCAACTGTCGGTTTAGAAGAGAGTGCCGTCGTCGTCGTCGTCGTTAAGGTAACGGCGCTTCGGTGTATACATGTAATAAAGGATAGCTCAGGTGATTTTCGGGATGATTATGTGATCCTGACTGTAATGAGGTCAGAGATAAAGTTTCTTGATAAATCTCATCACCCAAAAATAGTGGTGTGGTGGTGGTGGTGGCAGTACAGCAGTAGTCATGTGTACCAAAAGGGGCAACGAACAGGGCTCGAAGAGAATGGAAAGGAAGGAACAGGTGACTTCCGCAGGGTCTGTCATGTCCTGCCCATTCCCATCATAGCTCATCATTATGTACACGGAGCACCCAGTTAGGCTCCTACGTATAGGACTTCTTAAAGCTGGAGATGGTTAGCTGAGCGTGACTCCCAGTGCAGCACTACGAGCCCCTCATTCGGAACCGAAGGACTGAAAGTCGGATCAATGAAAGAGTACACGTTAGACTATTTCTTTCCCATATGCCTCCAATATATGTTCATGATCACATTAAAAAATATAAATGAACCCCACCTATCCCTGAGTCTTGCCCGCAAAGTACGAGGAAATGACGCCAAGGTCGATATGTGCCAGTCCAGAGAGGGTGAGTTTAGGTTGATGGTGGAGGTTAAGGTGATGTTTTTCCTTTCTTGGGTCTTCCACAGTTCCCAATAATTCATCACGTGACAACAATTGCTTCCATATCTCTGGAGGAATCTGAAATTGGTCACAATCAAAATTACAGCAAATTAGCAACTCATTAACTCAGAGCTACCGATATTTCATAAGCTTTCCGTACATAATTTGTCCTTTGTCACGCATTGCCATGGTCCGTTCTCATACCAGTCATTCCGGCCGTTCAAGTCTCACAACTGAAAAAGAAAACTTCCAGCCTTGACCGGTGGTTCGGAAGGAACATCCGTAGTAGACCGGGAATACTCTCCGATCGTATCCAAGATATCACACTACTGACATTTTGAACTGATCCAGCCGGACGTGTCCAGGATGACGAGGGACACAAGGGAGACGGTACATTTATTTCCCATATTACGCCATAATATCTTGCAGCAGCTCGAACATCGAAGCAGCAGGCATGCCTGCCTGCTTGGGCAGATGTATAAGGCACTCCTGTAAAACCTAGAAGAGAATGACGTCTGGACTCTGTGTGTGAGTGAGTGAGTGAGTGAGGAATAAAAATGGAGCAATTGAGCCATTCAGCTCCTTTACCACCACCAAAGCAAAGGAATGACAACACGGCTGGAGCTATGGCGCAGCACAATTGTTACGTGAGGATCCATAATAATAACAACATGGGAAGACCAAGGTAAAGGAGCATGTAGTAGTAGTTGTAGTCATGGTATTGGTGACTGACCGAGCCTTACAGCCTATAATACACATTATTCTCTGCGAGAAGAAGGGAAGAGGCCAAAGACATTGTCCGCACCCAAGAAGAAGTTGCAACGACTGTCAGCTGCTATTTCCAACAATAATCGGACAGACGGATCACATCTGAGAGTTATTTTGCCTCCCTCGCTGCTCTCTCTCTCTCTCTCTCTCCCAATTTTTTTTTCTCTTCCTTTTCCTCTTTTTGGCCCGTCTTTTCTTTTTTGGCTCCACTCGGTATAGGTGTCGTTCACTGGTTCACTGGTGGTACTGCAAGCTTCTTCAAAGTGTGTGTGGCTGCTTCTGCTGGAGCATGGAACAGATGGCTTGATGAAACCATGGGGAAGGCTACTAGACCAAAACCAAGTTAGAAAGGACGCAGAGAAGTGAGAAAGACGATCATGAAACACGTTCCTCTGAGCGCTCCACAAACACACGCACACACCAGCGTGTCTCCCAAATGGGCATTAGAACAGATTCACAAGAAGAGTGTATCATTTGAACACAGAGCGGTTAGTAACAATAGCCCACAGTCATACATTGTAATACTATGTCATTCTTCACATTAACTATATAAACTTTCATCATCTCATATCTTCCACGACGACGAAAACGAACGATGGTCCCAATCCATTTTTTAGCCCGCCAGTTTATCGGAGGGAGGAGGTGAAATAGGATGGCTCTGCTACATATGTGCTGGAACGCAGAGGGAGCTTGCCGTGAACTGCCTGGGATCATCATACTACCGCGACGAGGACGGGCGGGTAAGAGAGGACAGCTTAGCGGAGTTTAGGGAACAGACGGTTGAGGAACAATAATTACTGACTGACTGAGTATTTTCATTCTCTGCGGTGGACATGGAAACCGTCTCGGATTCCGCATACCATTTCTCAGCCAAACTCATTCTTCTTCTTCATCATTATCATCGTCGTCGTCGCCTTCATTCCTCACGTTACACTCCCATTATTACTCAGCCGCTCGCACACACACACACACACACACATGCTCTTTTTTCACATCTTGCCCACAGCAGTAAGGAAAGGAGCCTCAAGGATAATTTGAATTCACTTCCCCCCCCGCTCCCCGCTTCTCGTTTACATGGAAAAAGCATTATCTGCTCCGTTTAGTTTTTGTTACAGATGTAGAATTTAAACTTTGGATGAATGATAGCCTACGTAGTGGACCTGTGATAAATAAAAAAGAGTACATCAGTAAAGGTGAGGTTCATGGGAATGGATTTGCGTCATAGCGGTCATTCTCATGTGCGGAAACTGAATGCATTTGATTCACCTTGGGACGAGGGACGTTAATTCTGAGGGATCAGGATCTTAAATTTGCTAACGTGGATATGGACACGTATACGTGGTGATGGAGGTTCGAAAAAAAACATGGTAGAGGCACGTGTTGGGAAAGGTCACCTGAAAAACAATAGTAATAATTAGGGCGCCCCATTCAATGACTTTACAACCTGGCTCACATTCCAAGGGTGATTATAAACGATGGTTTGAGGGAAGCGGAGGAACTTACCGTTAGTTACATGGAGATGGACGTGGACAGCTCATAAGGTGCATAACCCACCAATTTCCGGTCGCGTAACAGTATAGTGGTCTGGACAAACGGATTATAGCGGCTCGTAAAAAATACGTGAGAAGCTCTATGTTACCTTTTTTTTCTCAACATCCTCCAATTCCATTGGGATCGGGCCAGGGTCACGGAGAGGCGGCAGCGGTTGAGGAGCAAATTGTGCAGTTTAAGTTGGAAGCCTATTAGGCGAGATGAGACGGGTCATGAAGTTAGGAATGATTGGGGGAGAAAAGGCGTGTTTCAAGTCCCAAGTTGACAGTTTTGTACTCATTGCGTGGTTGTGGGGTGGACGGCTGGTGCTGTAATATATAGGAAAGAGTGGTGGTGGTGGTAGAAGTAGCAATACGTGCTCCATTCAAACTTGTTTTCACACAAGGATCCCTCATTATATTCGTCATCCATTATCCAGCACTCACCTTGGCACTGTGGGGTCGGGCTTGAATTCCTTCATTCTTGTGTGCATATACAGAGTTTTTTTACACGATGACAGGGGCTCCCATTCACTCCAACACACTGTGTATCCCCGTGCTTGACTGAATGACTGACTGGTTGGCTGGCTGTAAGAGGTTGTCGTCCAGCCGCGAGCCACTTCATTATTCAGCTTAAAACCTTCCGCTTGCAAATACTATGGTCACAACTTTGAAAGGTATACTCAAAACAGTGGGTCATGTAATGGAGCCGGTCGTCTTCCTACATCCCAACTCACACCTGGGTGATTTCCCTTTCCTATACACGTACACATGCATAAGGACCGGAAGCGATGGAAAGTCACACTTTTGACAGGACGGGTCCCCCAACCTTTAATGTAAAAGACAGAGAGAACACATAGCATATTGGTCAGGGCAGAGCTCAATACTAACCTTCGACCAACTCACCCAGTCACCCATCACATCACACCACCTATAATGAGATCAAGAAAAATAGTTCAAGGCTGACTGGCAAAATCCTCTCCGGTTTTCTCTCTCCTGTACAAAAAATAATAACTCTCTTTCTGCACCGTCATTGCGAGGATAAAAAGGTTTGGTATACGAGGAACGATGTAATTGATCGGAGAAATCCTCCGTCCTCATGATGTAACTTTTAGGGAAACAGGAAGGGCTGCGTTTACCTCTCAGTATAGTTCAAAATGTCCGTCAAACTATGCTGACCTGACAGCTATACTACTATTGCTGTAGAGCACAATGTTCCGGCCCAAGTCCTCGTCAGCGTGTATTCTGTCATGAAAGCCGTAAAACTGAACAAATTTCAACGTAATTACTTCCCGCATTATGATGCTCACATACATAAACAGACACACATTTAGATCTCACCCCCACGTAATGACGCGTGATGAATCAAATTAGTACACTTTAGCCTCTCCACGTCACTGTCAGAATTTGTATGAAACTACCGACCTCCTTGGTGATTTGACCTGGCTGTAGCGGTTGAGCCGAAAAGTGGCCGACGCCGACAGGGATGATGAGCTGTAAGCAGACAATAAATAAGCCGGTAATCCTGTCATATTTAACCTTTTTCTCCTACTAATTTCTCACCTTAATTCCAACCACAGCTTTCCCCAAGTAATTTCCCACATCAATTGCAACTTTTTCCCCAAACAATTTCTCATCGCAAATCAAACGAAATTTTCTTGTAGTATTTCCAAAGCCCCGCTCCTCCTTGCTGCCATTTTTTCTCGGGTGTGAAAAACTGAAAATTTGTTTACTTTTGCACATTTGAGTGATAATTGGTGGGAGTGATCAGTGGAATTTGGCGCGCGAATATTTAAAAATTAATCTGCCCGACATTTTACATCAGCCTTCGCCCAAATTTTCTCGTGGATTTTCGGCCAGGATCGTCTTCAGCCTCCATTTTCAGTTGGCATTGGCAACGGAAAACCCGAAATGAAGAGTTTTCATAAATTTTACAGAGGACTGGAATTTGAAATAAAGTGGTGGTTCAGCTGTTGCTGCCACGCTACGCAAGGACCTGTAATTACGCTTGTATATAGGTTCAGCATCTGTGCCTCGTGAGTGTATGTGTGTGATCGGAAAGGGGAAAAGGATGAGAAGAAGTGTGAAAGACTTAAGGTAAACGGCAGCAGATGAGCAAGTATGTTTTTTTCTAAAAAATGGAAAAGGAAGGCGGAAATGAAGAAAATGTATCCCTTGTAGAAGGATGTTGGAAGAGGTCGTGGGGGCCCTGGAAAAGTCATGTACATCCCGCCCCACTGTTGTGGTGTACCCTTGTACTGGGCCAGAGATTAAGGAATTAAAAGCGCCAGTTGTTCTCCCACACCATTACTGCGGCCTGGCTGTACGTTACGCGGCCGACCGTCAGATTGGTTCCAGCCGTCGTTTTTTCTCCCGTCCAGCACATACATAATGGACGAACCTGTGTCTCGACGCGGTGTGGGTTAAAGTGCATAATATTTATGGTAATTAAACTTGCGTTTACAACTAATACTCGTACCAGGACTACTACTGTGAAAAGGAGCCGAAGTTGGGATTACATATGAGGTCAGGGGATGGTTGTGGTAATGCTTACTTAGTGGTATAGTAATGACGTTCTGTTGCTGTTTCAGAATTGACGCAGTATCCTATAATATATATTATATGAAGTAATAATGTTACGCGAAACGCTGTACAGCTGGGTCCATCGGAATTCTGAGAAGAGCGTTTGAACACAAGACCTTTTTCTTCTCCGTGTCCTTTTCCCCTTTTGCCTTTCCTCCGAACTAGCCGTCTTCACCTATTGTTCCGTAATGTGAATGCTATTTACCTTGTTATTGTTGGATAACCTGCTGCCCCCGTGTTACTATACCTCTGAGCCGCCTGAGAGTTTTCCATGGGGGCAGGAGCATGGATGACATAATATGTGTTACTGTACATATCATTCTTTTTCCTGTCTTCAGTTTCTCCCGTCGTTCCTGTCCGAGATCCATAAACGTAATAGCAATAGCAGGAGTAATGGATAAAAGTCGAATTCTTCACAGAGGCTTTGGGTCAAAAAATTGAAAGGAGATTGGAAAGCCGTTAAATCATGAGCGGTAAGATTTATTTGAAAATAATAGTAATTACAATGATCGTGATTACAAGTTTTGTGTAAAAAGGTCCGGTATTAGTACTTGGTTTTTTTCTCCTCTTCTTCAGTTGTAGGAAGGGGAGAGGACAACGTCCGTTTTTGAGCACAGTTTTCAGACAGAGGAAGGAAACACTGATGCTGAAAACTATAGCTGAACGGACGTTCCTCAGCTCCTCCAGGCCCATCACCACCATACGGCTTGGCTTCGAGTTCCATTTCCTCCCGTACTGGTGTAAGTAGGAGCTGAAGCACACCAGTATCCTTCCGCAAAAGCTGTCGTTTTCGAGCAGATTGCAGGCATTTGTTGTGTGGGTGAACATGTAATACAGGTAAACATACGACTTATATGTCAAGTTTCCGTATGATGCTTGTCTCCCTCTCTCACTCTCTGTGTAGAACGTGAACATTTTAAATTGTGAATGAGCAGACGGAGGATGGGACTTGAGCCGAGTGTAGTACAGAGTGCAGAGGTCTACCTACCTTTTTACCCGGCCACACCGGAACAGGGTCCGCCTGCTCCAAGAAGGTGAACACCAGGCGAGCACAGGGACGACTGTTTTTGGCTCCTCCATTCGTATGACTTTCCTTTATTAGATCCCATAACCCGTTCAATTATTTAATGGAAAAACCTACCAACTACTCTGAATGTGGGCCGGGTTTTCAGTTTCTCAACAGATAGAACGCGACCTTTGAGCGACCGGCTCATACAAGCCTGTCTCCAGTCCAGAGGCTCTTCCTCTCGAATACGCAACCGGAATAATGATAAGGCTAATAATAATCGGGCCGAGTATATAACAACATTCATGAGGAAACTGGATATTAATATGAGTTCCATCTGTACACATGTGCTGGTTAGGACCCACAAGTGCTCGCGCCGTCCTACCCTAATGGCTCTGATCTGAACCTCTCTGCTCGTATTATATATTGCTGATCCTTTAGTTTTTTTTACGTATTACGAATTTTGCTGGCGTGTTTACTTCCGCCTTCCTCAACTCCTTCGGATTTGACTCGTATATTGAGCAGATGATCTCGCCGGCTTGTCCTCGTTTTGGAAACACACAGGATTTCCTCCTCGCCTTTCCGCCGTCTCCCCAAATCCCTTTGTTTGTGTTACCCCAGCGATATTGGACAACTGTCTGCGACTCATGAAAGATCCTCACACCTTGCCCATCATCACAGTTGTCGCCGGAACCCAGAGTTAACATGTGTGAGCCCGGGACCATCTGGGTGGGTGAACTGCCAATGAGGTGAACCGGGAAGGAAGTTCACAGCATTCGTTTCAAACTTGATCGTTGGGGTGGAAGTTTTTGTTTTTGAAGCTGGGAACATTGCGTAGGAACTGTTGTAAATAATTTGCGACTTGTTATTTGTTTCATAAAGAAAATAAAACTGTTGTAAACGTAAATTTAAAAATACTGTAAAAAAGAAAGCTGACAATGATCATGCAAAAGTTGTAATGTTGTAATATTGACTGTAAAGTAGCATTATCTTCCAGTGAATTTCGAAATCGGTAACAACTGTGGACTTCCAGTGTCCGGGCTTTATGAAGACATATATCTCGTGACCGCAGTGGCCACGACATTGCGGTCCGCAATCTCTTTGCGGTATCTCTGGAATTAGGGCGGCAGGGAGGCGTGCCAATGTAAAATTCCCCAATGATATGCTTCCCTTCCATTGTATCATGCGGCTGTTATAATTCCAAAGGATATTCCTCTGTAATGTATGTGGGTTTGGACGATTGCGGGGTAGATATTATCCAGGACTTACGTACTCACACGTGAGGTTGCACAGCTGAATGGGGATAAGTACCTAGCTAATGTAAATCCATCCATGTGGAGTTATGTGGCAATCGCCCTAGACTCTCTCTCTCTCTCTCTTCCCGTCCATGAATCTCAACCCTTCTTCTGTTTGCATGCCCCAGTATTTACACTGCAGGAATGACAGGGGAAGGTGGGGGGAGGGGGGTAAAAACACTGAAGGATTCCTGCAGGTGTTCCTTCCGTCCTTTCCATTTGCATGAACATCCTTCATCCATTACAGACAGACTGGGAAGAAGAATGTATTTTTATTACTTTATTTATTTTGAGCTCAAGTTGGTAAGTACCCTCTTGCTGTACATCCCTTATTTATTCGGACCATCTTCCCATCATCATTCTATACCTGATTTTCCGACAATTTTTTAGGACCACAGGATTGGGCATTGACAACGGAACGGTTGCGAAGAACCCGCTACAAGTGTTACGCATACCTTTGACCCCCTTTTCCACCACCAGCACCAGCAGGGCGAAGAAGGACAACTGTACTTAACCCATTTGAGTTCCCGTCTGGAACAAGCTCGGTTATCCCGTGTGAGACCGAACGACGGCAAGGAAAACTGAATGGAATGGACTCAAAGATGATTTGGTAAGCTTTTGTACGCTAGAGATTGTTTGTGGTTATATATAGGTTGAGAGAGGAGCTCATCCATAGGAAATCCGGAGACATTTCGGGCACACACAGCCGCACACGGACATCTCAGAAAAACTGGTCAAGCAACTTTGCTTTTTGGATTTGTAAAAGCCGTCAATCGCCATCGCTGGAGAATATAATGGTCCAGATCTAAGGATCCTTCGTAATGTGAATAAGCACGAACCAAACTCACCGTGTCCACCCGACAATTTTTCTCACTCTGAACTCCACCCCGAGTTGATGGCACTAATCCCTTTTAAATTGTCTTTATGGGCACTTACTCAAGGGTGATCTTTCAATGGCGGTTATTAAAAATCCCGACCTCAAATTTCGATAAAAGTTGAGGGGGATTACACGCCGATTGTTGAGGTATGTATACAGAAAGAGAAAATTGGGAAGAGCGTCATGCGTCATGGTTGTTCTTATGTTAGAAAATTTAAGTTGATCTTAATTGAGGTACCTTGTTTTCTCTCTCAAAGTACTTTTATTGGCGAGTTTAAAATTTCCCGCCATTTGCTATATATGGCAAGGATACTTAGAAAGTTGATCGTTAAGAACCTGGGCGGGGGATTCAAAGCGGTAAATGTGGGATCTGATTTTTTTATGCCCATTTCCAAATGTTTATGAAGAGATAAAAGCCAGTTGTCCACTGTTGTTGTTTGAGAGAGGGCTTTCTAAATCTTGTTTGCCTGACTGGGATGAATAGAAGAGCTTGTGTGGGTTTATGCCTGTATACTGCCATATATATATGTACTGGTTTTTGAAGGAATCGTTGAGGTGATTAATTGTAAGATTTCGGTACAATCTTAATCCCGTGTCAGGAGACAAGGGCTAATCGTCCATGTGAACCTTTACTTGTGGGGACACAGGGCAGGAGGGAAACGGCTGGATCCTAAATGCATCATATTATGCAGCTGGCAGCCAAAAGAGTCCTCCAGTTCCAGTATGGACACACACCGCAAGTCAACGAAAACTGCATTAACTTCATTTTCTCACACACAGGATACACATATGACGTACACACACACACGCAGTCCTAAAAGCCCGCATTGTATAGATCCGAACTCATGACCATAACAACACACACTAGGCCCGAAGTATAGTGTAACAGGGTACATGAGGAATAACTGGCCTCTTCACCGGCTTGGGCGCCAATGAAAACCAACTTTTTCTCATCTCCTTCGATGATGATGGTAGCGCCGTGGCGTCTTCAATTTTCCTTCCTGAACACACGCACCAGGCATACAGACCCACACACGCACATGGGAATTCGGCAGGACCGGTATATATACTTGCACTCCGGGGGGAAAAGGGGCAAAAGGGATGAAAAGTTGACAGCGTTTATGTTGTTAGGGGGGTCCGCTGCGGTTGCTTTTATTCGGAAGTCGACGTGATAATGATCCTCGTTCATGCACCGTCTACTTCAATTCATTCATCACGTGTCTCCTTTTCTAATCACCTCACATCTGCATGTGTATGCCGACCGGATCCTGGAGTATAGCTTATTTTTTTTTATTTTGATCCCGCTCATGCAAGGCCAGACACTGTAACTGCTCACGGCATAACCGGTTCTCAGAGAGCGGGGTCAGTTTTCTCACGAATCATCATCATCCTCCCCGAGAATTTCTCGTCAATGACACGGATGTAGAGAAAGGATTGAGGATTAGAAGAACCTAAATGGAGATTTTATATGGGGTTGACTATGCAGTGGACTTTTTGGCGTTGCCCGCTGCATGTTCCCAAGCCTACTGCGATGATGTGCTGTAAGAAGATGAGCGTGAGCTTGATGCGCCGATGTGGCCTGGGCATAAAATAAAATTGACGAATCCCGATTTCACTTCACGACATGACCACCGCGCAAGATACTTTTAAATTTTTACTAGAAATAATCTGTAATTTTTTCACTAGCTTTTGTTTTTTGCCAACTGCAAGGCTGCAAAATAAAATAAAGTAAACAGAAATGTTGAAATGTTGAGGGCGAAATTACGCATATTTATGCGCTTTTTCTTGGTTTGCTTGACTGGGTGTGGGATTGAAAGGTACCGAAAAATATACACAAACTGGTACCAACTCCACTGCTTTTCTTGAATGACTGTTTCCTGTCGTTATGTATTGTTCCAGGTCCGTCGTATTTTGTCTCCAATGGTTCCACCTGTGACAACTTTGGTCGGAGAGATTGTGGGAGATAGGGATGGGTACAATAAGAGAGTTACACAATGGTCATACAACACATTGCGTAAGTTACAGCTGCAGGGATTTCGGCCGTCGGAATATGTACATAATATTGACTTTTTTCATTTTGGGAATTATTTCTCCCGTGATCAGAGCCGTGATTTCATGGCAATATGTGTAATGGATGACAAGTGATAAAAACATATTTGCCTTCAGATGCTCTTGTGAAGGGTAATATTCGTTTGGAAACCGGTTCCGGTTTTTCCAGGTGGATGTTAAAAATTTTGCAAGTTATGTCCGACGAGTATCAATACGTTTTTTGTAGGAACGTGTTTAGAGGCGTCGTGTGAGACGAAAAAAAGGGTAATTTCGGAACGAGAAGTTCCCCATTCAACAAATAGTAGTGAGAGACATCTTCCAAGTCATCTCTATAACATCTTTCAGTGTAAAAACAAAAGTGAGGGTTGTAGACGCGGTTCAATTTGAATCTAGACGGCAGTGAGTAGGACGTACCTGGTGCGGGTCTGGAAGCAACGGGGTTCAGTCAAGAGAGGTGCACGTGGAATTGGTTTTCTTGTGTACTGCGGAAGGGATGCATTAATTCTTTCCTGTGCGGAGATAATTTTACGGATATGCTCTGAAGTCATTTTGCTACGCCGCGTTGAAATTACTAAAATGGGAAAGAGGTGAGTCGTTTATTTTCTACGTTCACAGGTCTTTTTTCTGCTCTAGCAAAATTTGTTGACGATTAAAGTTGTGTTCATGTTTGATTGAGTTCAAATGGTTTTCGTTGAAATTATATTTGATGTCTTTTTTGAATTCCAGGAGAATCGGTTTTAAGCAGGCCAAGTCCCGCGTCAACTCGTTGCCTAATGCTGTATCGTCGGACGAAGAGGGCGAACTGGACGCAATTCTTGATGATGAAATTGACAGATATAATGCTCAGAAGGAGAATTCACTGCGTAGGAAGGATGGGAAATCCAAATCAAAGGATTTTGGAACAGGGTCGGGTGATGAGGAGGTTTGTAGATGTACAAAATATATAGCTGGATCCTGTTTCGAATTTAAGCGGCTCCTAGTTTGATGTGTAACTTGGTTATTTGCTCTCAGGAAGTCTATGGATTGAATTTGGAATCATCGGAAGAGGAAGATGAGGAAGGTCCCACTTTTCCCGTTTCGGACGATGATTTGGAGGATGACAATGACAAGGATGAAAGTGACGATGATGAGATCTTTGGGAAGGAAGATATCGAAGATCATATTCCGGACAGTAGGGCGTGGGGTCGAAAAGCAAAAGTTTATCACAGCACCGACTATGTTGATCAAGATTTCGGTGGCATGGAAGGGGAAGATGCCGAGAGGGCGGAGCTGGAAGAGCAGGAGGCAAAAGCCATACAGAAAAGGCTGACTGCCGAGCTGGATGAATCTGACTTTATGGACTTTTTGCCCGTGAAGAAGGATTCTGGGAAAAAGAAGCATAGCGATCGCGAGCTTTTGAAGATAGACATTAATAATCTTAGTGCTTCTGAGAAGCGTAAACTGGTAGAAAGGCAATGTCCGGAAATACCTCAAATGCTAGAGGAATACAATGGTTAGTATTTTGTACCCTCGGATAATGTATATTGTTTCGATGATTATCTCTATGAGGTCAACAGTGTACTCCATGAGATTTTTTTCTTTTTGCAGATAAATTAAATGAGTTAGCAGGGATTAAACGGATGATGGAGCAAGAAACTAGGCCGATACTAAGGAAATACTATGAGACCAAGTTCCAACTCTACACAAAGTACGTCAAATTTATTCTTAGTTCGTCTGGAGTGCCAGACCAGTTGGTTTTGAATGCAAAGCTTGTCAATGTTCCAATGTCTTTGATTTGCATTTCCAGTTATTGTATAAATGTGTCCTTTTTGCTGTACCAACGTTCCACGAGCCCTGCCGATGCGGCCCGACACCCATGTATCAAAAGAATACTTCAGTACCGGAAGCTCATTGATGAACTGAATACTTTTAATGTTAAGAAGATAGCCTCTATGAAATCTAGCAGCTTGGAACTATCTGCCCTTGCTCCAGTGCCCAAGAAATCCAAGGTTGATTCTCTGCCAAGCTCCAAAAATATGGAAGGCCTGGGTGAGCCCTCTGAAGACATGGATTTGGAAGGAGAGGAATTAACTGGGGAGAAGCGAAAGATCACATATGAGATGGCCAAGAACAAGGGTTTAATGCCGCACAGGAAAAAGGAACAACGGAATCCTCGTGTCAAGCACAAGGAGAAGTTCCGTAAGGCCAAAGTTCGAAGGAAGGGTCAAGTAAGTTGGGGTTTTCTAAGTTCCTTTCATGTTTAGTAATAATTGGGCCCTTAATATCAGTTTTTCCATCACCATGGTATGTCTTTTAATGTATGTGATGAATATATATAATGTGTTTTCTCAAATAGGTCCGGACCGCTCGAACCGAGACACAACGCTATGGTGGAGAAATGTCTGGTATTAAAACTCACGTTACAAAAAGTATCAAACTCAAGTGAGACTAGAAGACAGCACAATTCTTCGCACGTTGTCACATTTTTATCCTGTTATTTCAAAGTAAATGTTAACAATGGAGGAACATCTATAATCCTACGCGTCATTCAGAAGTTGTACGTTTTCATAATTCAACTCAGTCACTATCGGAAGCAACAATATTCAGCAATAGAAACGTGTGCTAGCAACAATGGAACACGAATATGTTGAGTGCATATTCGTTTCCCGCTTAACAACCTCAACAGTTGGAAATCATCATTGCAGTGCATACAAACCGGCTGTGCACTGCTATACACTTCCAGGTTTTTCAAACAACTGGCAGACTTCTGGGAGATTTTACATTGCTCTAATTCATCTACGCACTCTGATGGCGTGTGGAACTGAAGCAAGTGCAACGTCAGTCCATTGGAATGAATAATTACGTAATTACTGTCAGGTTTGGGCGCTAAGCTGGTAGATTCAAACGCCCTCGACGGAAATGAGAAAGAGTTATAATAAAGATCGGCTGGCGAGATTCAAGTTCAAGTCTTGGCTCAGTTTACAACTACATATTGACCATTTCCTCGCGGTACGAACGGTTGCGGCACTTAATACTAGCACTGGATTGACAGTGTTTTCGAGAGTGGCATTTTCAACATACCACCAACAATACTAAACCAGCGGCTGCATCGTATCCCAGGCCGGCCAAGAGACAACAACAGGTGTCGCCCAGTTAGTCCGAGGCTGATGATCGGGTGAAAAAAATATGGCGGTGAAAGATGGTCATAGCTTGTACGACTAATTTAATTTGCGCGAAAAATCAAACATAATGAATGGTTCGATTTAAAGGCGCATAGCTTTACTCTGTTACGCCCCCTGAATAGCAACTGATGAAATCTGGAAGCAGAACATTAAGATACAAAATGTTAACATTTTCGGCACATTGACAATGCTACTAATGATGCCAGAATGAAAGTTAATATCAATATCAGAAACACATACGTAAGTTCCTCCTACGCAAGTGCCGATTCCGAAGAGTATAATGCCCGTGTCCTTCCATAGCATCCAACTGTAGCTGCCATATCCATCACTCCAGTTGACCAGGATATTGAAGACGGGGGGGAAGACGAAGCTCAGGGTCGTGCTTGTCAATGCCCCCACCAACGAAATAAATAGGCCCAAATCCGACACTGTCTCGGCCAGGAGAACTGCGGGCAAGGAAATTCAAATAAGATTGACAACATTAATACAGTAGATAGTCACACAGAGTCACTGCGCCATTAAATACACACCGAAACCAAAACTTACAAATGACAAAGACGAGAAGAGTTCTGTAGGCGAGCTCCGCCACGATGATGGCTCGGTGATTGGATATATATTGCTTCAGAAGAGATCTTGTGAGGTCGATCGGAACATAAAACTGAAGGGCATAGGAGAGGAATATTGCGAGAGCCATCATGAGTCGGACATACTCTGCCCACCTGTGTGGAAGAACAGCAAATAATTGGGATAAAGTTACAAAACAAAAATTGTTCAAAGAGTTGTCAGACATTTCGAAACGGATTGGTTGTCGTCACATGTACCGCGGCCCAGTTCATGTGTCTCGGTACATTTTTAAAAATGCTTGACTTTTTCGTAATACATATGGCAACCGTAAATCTTCACTTTTGGTATACAATTGGTGAACTGAAAGGTTAAACTTTACATGCTGGATTCCAGGTTAAGTGTGATGCTCCCCTTGACTTTGTCGCCGTACTTGAGGTAGCCGAAGAATCCGACAGTGACATAGGCGAAGAGAACTACTGCCATGCTTTTGTTGAGGACTCCGTTATATCCAGCAAAATCCTCTGGGTTCTTCATGGAATTTTGAAGAGGAAGGATCTGTGGGTACTCATCAAAGAAATATCTGAACTGAGAGTTGCCGGAATGGAAGCTTCAAAAGCATGTGGATTTTTAGTCATTTTACGGCAGAGTTATTTGCAATTCACTGGAATTTCGGTTTTCATGCAGATATCAGTACAGAAAATTATCAGTTTGTTATGTTATGGATTGAAAGACAGAATTTGTAAAAAGGGAATCTTATGCTGTTCCAGATTAGTTCCTCACCATTGCTATTCCTTCGAAGGCGAAGATGGTGGTGCTGAAAAACAGTGCAAGTTGGTGCCACGAAGTGAAAAATATTTGGCGTTCCACGATTGGAGGGAGATCTTGAAACGTGAAGCACAGAATTATTATTAGTCCCACGGCCGTGATAATGTCAGCCAGTATCATGAGTGGGACCAAGTTCTTCAAGTCCCGAATCCAGCTGAGACTCAGAACCGGAATTAGTAGAAGAGTCATGCAAGTCTTGACACCAACATCGACAGAGTAGTATGCTTTCAGAACCTGCAATCAGGTTATAAAAATTAGTTCAATGAGTTTGGTAAGTGTAACAGATTCAACTAATTATTTTTATGTTTTTTCATAATATGCCTATAATAGCTGTTTACCTCGTGTAAGTTGTCGGCCACAAACACGAGATACACACAACAAATACCGAGTTGTGTAAGGTACAAGAATACATTCGTGATAATTCTGAAAAGGAAGAACCAAGACAATAGTCAAAAATGATTTCCTCAGGTAAAATACATTTTCAGTATATAATTGACAAATATGGAGACTGCATTCCAACTTTGCACTGTCCGCGTATTTGTGGAGGACTGGAGGACCGATGCGAAAGGATGCTGCGGCTACATCGCCGAAATTTAACGGCGGGTTTTTGTACCTCTCCTGTAACTTCTTCGAGACAGCGATCTGAACAAGAGTCAGTCAACAAATATTGATGTTGATTTAACTCTAATTTCGTAATTGATTCATGTGATTTTTTTTAAATTGATGACATCAAATTTCCAAAGAAAGTTGTTCAAAATTTTTCAAAATACGCCAGGAATGCATTAGTTTGGTTTTTCACATTTGTCGAAAATTCTGGATTGGCTTATAATAGTAGCTCTCTCTCTCTTTCACCATCATAGGAGGGAAACTCACCAGTATGTGCATCGTGTACACACAACAGACGCCGATGGCAACAGTTCCTAACGTTGCGGTGATGAGACCAGCATTTTTGAAGGACAGCGGCATGGCCAGAATCCCGGTGCCAATGTTCCCCTTGACAAGATGGATAAAAGTGTCAGCATTCCTGTGTTGGAAGAATACCATCTTGTGACACCACTCGCCATCCTTTTTTAACTCTCGATAATTACAAATGTCTAAAAGAAAATGTTGGAAAATCGTGGAATTGTCGGATATGATTTACGATGTGAGCCGTCGTTCTTTGCCCAGGTCTTCATGTCTGAGCTCAAGGGTTTCACCGCTACCCGCACTACCGGTTTTGGTGGCCTTTTTGAGTTCCCAATGAACGTCCTCATCAGAGGTGCAGTCGAGGAATTGAAAGTAATCCCCTACCACCGCCCTAAGAAAGTAAGAGGGGCAGGCGAAATAGTGTCAGCCTTGACAAGTTTAACATATCTTCAGCTTCACTCGTGAACTTGGGTCAATTCCAACTGAAGTCTATAAAACTTGAATGCTATATATACCTGTTCTGTAGGATACTTAAATTATGAAGCGGTAATACAAATCTTTCCTTGGATCCGCAAGTGCCCTTCTTCGCCATCGTGCCAACCCTCCTGCACAGCAAACCGAGGCCACGTATACAAGCTCTTCAAGTATAACTTCTGTAACCGTTAACGATCCTAACACACTCTGTCTGATGCGTTCAACTTTATTGTACACAATGAACCGGAGGCTAAACTCCTCTAAAAGTGCAATCAATACGTTAATTTTGTCGAAACTAACAGAAACACTTGTCGTAGTCGTGTTATGTTTTTGTTTGCAAAGAGAAGCCATTGTGCTGTGTACAAGATTTGCCAGCAATGCAATGATAATAATCCTGCACTTTTATTTATTCCATCCGAATATATAGAATACAAATACAAGCTGTCAGCCAAAAGGCATAATGTGAGTACCTCGGAGTAATTCAACACGTCATAGCAACCGCACCCGCCGATTGGGAATGCTCCTTCGTAAACTTTGCTCACTCCCTTACACAATAAGTCACAACAGCATTAGTCTCTCGCAAATCAATTGCCAGCTTCCAAAATATAAGGACTACCATTGCACCAAGGCCTATTAAATGGTTAAATCCAATTTTAGTGGGCGTCCTCTTCATGCAGACGAAAGTAGTGCCATTCATGAAGCATGGATGTTTTCCGTTTAACTACAGCTATCATATATTGATGAGGTCAGGGAATGGGAAATGATTGAGTGATGAGATCGTATAATAGAAAAATGTGCCTCACCACTCAGTATTCTATGCATTCTTTTCGTCCAATTGTGGGGTAAACCTTACGATGAGGCAGGGGATTCGAAAATGTGCATGTATGTATTTAATGTTGTAATACACAACTTTTATTAGTCATACAAGTCAGTCTGGATGAATGGATTTTTCTGCCATGTTTATTATTTGCCTGGTTTGATGCAATACAGCATGAAACACAGTATATATTTCATGACACTTGATGATCAAATGAGAATGAAGAGAGATGTGCTGTGTGCGGCTTGAATTTTGGAAGGATGCATATGTCATCGCCTATTACACTTAATCACGCACACTGCATTATTTTACTTGATAATTTCTTTCCTATTCGGCGCCGACTGGCAGGCCTTTGTTTGCAAGACATTGCGATGAACCATTGGATTTTGGTCTTGGGTGAGCTCGTGGTGCCATTACGAGCTGATTTTCGAACTCCTGAGAAAACCACGAAACTGTGAAGAACCGAAAATGAACAACAGGGTGTCCCAAAATTATATGGCACATTTATTTTTCCTCTGGTGGCCGAACGCCTCGATGTAGGGCAATGAATGTAGTCGCAATTTAAAATTTAAGGTGAGCCGTACCCCCACCCCCCTTTGCTGCCCACATGGAAATCAAAACCTCGCGGGCTTATAACTCAGCCCAACCTGAATTTCCGCACCTAAGAGTTTTGCACTGTTAATAATCCTACGTGACCTCTTAAATTCGCATAGTGTCGAATCTGTGCCAGGCTGGAATGTCCATCCCTCCCCTTGTAAAAGGCACAGGGGCTGTCCAGATATTGCGTATACACTTGAGGGGGTGGGGGGGGTCTAGCTTGCTATGACGGGTGTATACGGGGGGAGGGGGTGCTGGGGGAGTAGTATACAAGAAAAATAATTTTACTTAGAGAATTAAATTCTCTAGGCCAACTTTTCAGGATTTG
>WJFA01000585.1:0-33564 GCA_009870155.1 Pseudobourletiella spinata
CCCCCTTTGCGCAATTTGACCCCAGAACTTTGTGACCCTCTGGTTAGGTCAAACTTGAGTTTCCGCACCTACTGCTTTGCAAGAAGTAATCTTTATGGATAAGCTCTGCGCTGCATAGGATGCCGGTGCAGTGCGCCGCGGACACCTGAGAATGTCCCCTTGTAAGCCACGGGTGTGGGGGTCTCTGTCATATTATGTAGTCTGTGAGCGCGGAGACCTGAGTGGCTTTCCCATGTGAAACTCCGTTCCTAGAGTGAATCCCACCACAGAGACTTCGTACCGTTGCATTAGCACATCTGTGGCCTAAGCTATGCATACAAGGCGGGAGTTGGTTTCTAAGGTTCATCCGAGTATGGGGAAGTGGGAATTGGCCTTATTCTTTGTCACTCATCTGCTCGTCCAACACCCATTCCATCCGCTGGCCCGAAGCATGTTTTACTCTCAACTTCCGCCATCATCAACACCAACGTCGTCTTCCCTTCCCGCATCCACAAAAAGAATAAGATGCGTTCAAAACTAACCTGCAAGCGCATTGTATTTGCCAGGAGAATGGGCGAGTGAATATGCATGCTCAGGCCTGGTGCTGTGGCGGAGGACATAAAAGAAAATGTGGGATCCCAGCCACAATACACTCACCAATTTCCATCCGCTCTGTCTATTCCCACCCATCGCATAATTCATTCGTGACGTCATCAAGTTGAGTACTGGAGAATGTTTCTTTTCAAAGGTTCGGAAAAACGTTTAATATATTTGTTTCAAGGGGAACATTTGTCTTGTGTGTCCGCGGATGTGTGTGTGATGAAACACTTCGCTTACACAAGAGAATCTTTTACCATTATTTGAACAGATACCCAGTGGAGAGGATACGAAAAACTGGTCAAACCAACTATTTTCACGCTTGATCAAAACCCGCTATAACCATAAAAACTACACAAGTAAAACGAAGATTAAATACTCTATGGGTAGTGTCAACATCAGATGGCTCGGCCATACCTTTCCCTCTGTGTGTGTAAGTCCCTCCCAATGCTTGCCAGTGAATCCAATGATGATCAACGGTAATGGGAGTAGTAACTGGGTGACTGATGTTACGGCGAAGCCGAGTTAACTGCTCAATCAGGCCGTGGGTCAACTTTGTAACTATAGGTGCAATCCCAAGGGGTAAAGCGGGAGTTTTATTAAGAAGGACAATTTAGACGTAGGTTCCGGCGTGAAGATCCCATAATGGCTGGAGTACGGATCAGGGTTTTAACGGCTACCTGCCCAAGATCCGACCCTCTGAGCTCTAACTACTCTACCCCAAAGGAAACCTCGCAGGGCTCCCTAATCAATGTTCCAAGTCACTCGCTCCTCTCATTCCTTCTCATCGGTCATTGCCTCTCAGCTGCTCCACTCTCCTCTCCAGCTAATTTGCATGACATACAAATATAAGGCAACGCCACACAAGCACCATAATAACACGAGTAATGACAGGTCTTTTTGTTGAAAGACCTTTCATTATTGCAAATAATTACTTGCTCCTAATAAACGCCGCGTAGAATCTAGTCGATCTAGCCTTTTGAATTTTTTACAGTAGGTACTTAGCTGTTTTAGACACTGGCCGAAAAATCAAATGTTTGCTTTCGAAGTTGAAGTAGAGGATGTATTCCGCAGAGCAGGTATGTAGACTGCGTAAACTACCAGTACAAGCGCATGCACTGAAATGTTTTTTTGCGGTAATCGAGAAAAGGTGAAACCACCCTTTGACATTAAGGAACGTCTTTGTGAGAAGATTACTCCATCTTCCCCACTCCTCAATCCGAAGAACACATCCGGTTTCCCTCTCCCAGTAAACCTGAAAACTCCTCTTGCAGGAGTGGAAAAGGGCTTTTCAAATTCACACATAGCATCAATAATAGTAGCTGTCTTACCCGAACGCCATTCTCATTTACAAAATGAGTATTTACGGAGAACACTTAAATGCCCCCCTGTGAGGGAAATTCTACTAATGCCAAAAGTCCTAAGCGCTAGTCGGGGCAACACGAACTCTTAACTGAGGATGTAGGTTCACCAAATGTTGAATTGAATTACAGAAATTGACTTACTCAAGCAACTATTGCGAGTAAATATCCGATTGTAGCACAAAATATTGGTCAATAAATGGTACACTAGGGAGAACTTTTAGAGAAAACTTTAATGGTTTAGATCACGAACAAGAATGACCTCAAGAAAGATAGTGTGAGAGGTGCAGATCCCAGGCATTGCAAGGTATAAGGTTAGTTCTAGTATTCAGAATAATATCATGAAAGTACACCATGTAAAGTGTTACATAATAATTAATGTGGGCAGTGCTCCAGTACTTCATCCCCCCATCAAGATATGATAACATCCGGGAATGTACATTATTTCTTCTAACCTATTCCCTTTGTGAGTTCATCCTTACTGCACAAAAATTCACAATTTAGAAATGAAAAAAAAATAAACTTCTCATTATGGTAATTGCAATGGACCTTCATGGATTGCTTGAGATTTGATCATGACGCGAATTCAAGCCTGGTTTGTCCAAATGAGGAATGAGTGAAGGCCTGAACATGCCTACTACGTACATGCGTAGCAAACAGGACGACCCAATCCATATCACATTGACCCTTCACCTTTGCCCCACCTTATTGTTACAAACCATTCCTGTCGGACAATGAAAGAGCATCTTAGTAATAACATCTCTGTCAGACTCGTGGTTGACTGGGATAAACTCTGGAACCACTCGACGCACCACATTCTCAATACATCATTCGAAAGACAGTGACATGCAGACGGAGCTAGAAATACTTATTTTCCAATAAATAGTTGAAGTCGGATCAAGACAAGAGGTCAAGGTTCAACTATAGGGTGTATTTCAAATCCGAACGGCCAACACAAAAACAAAACATATCGCGACATTCCTTGTGCAATGTTACACTATGATTCTAAAAACGTTGACGTTTGACCTAGTGTGAAATATTGAGATTAAAGATTTGAGTTTTTGGTACAATTTTGACTAGTTGTTTCCAGGTTTAAACTAATCGTACTCTCAGATTATCCATTGTTTTCCTTTTCAATTCTACATCAAAATATCAATTTTCAAGTGTCTTTCTTTGACCTGGGGTCATAGGTGTTAGCCAAATCTAAATAATGAAACTTTCTAGAGCTTTCTGGGTTCTCTAGGGTTAACTGCTCGGCGCACCATCAATTGCGATGCACTAATAGAAAGGCGGAAACCTTGAAAATGTGAAAAGATTAAGTGTATGCTGGCTTAACTTTGACCTCAGGTCAGTATAGGAGGTCAAATTTCAAATCGTCATCACCGCTTGGTGTAGAAGTAAAAAGTAAAAACGTTTCCCATATGCGGCAATGCTGAGACACTATATGGTTTTTACCATGCACGGTATCTGAGGAACTGCTGTACCGAAACAAACGAGCTGATGTCAAACAAAATGACTCATTACAAAAAATTTCAAAAACTCAAGTCTCGATCGGTATCACACTCAATGATCTGCCATGAACAGTTGACACAGCTCTTTTGCTGAATTGTGAACTAGAACTTTTACACTTTATAGGAAGTGCTGAGGGAGGGAACAAGTCGGGGACCATCCTTAGGACGGAGTCAGACTTGTATATAAATATGTACAATAGATTCATCATAGCTTGTGTCATCTACCTCCACCCCCACGCATGATCCTTCCGTGCCGAGGAAAAAGCGATGGAAGATTTCAAGGGCGAAAGTGAGGATGATGAATCTATACCTATCAGACCCTCAACCGGCACATATATTCGGTAACCTTGCAGACTGGGAAGGAAGACTTGTTTCGCAATGAAGAATTCTTCTTAGTAGCCCCGAGGGATGAAGCGGGATAGATTCGTCAGAATGACGGCGGCAAAAGTACCTATCATAGGGCTAATAATATTGGGTCATATCCTCACGTGCATTAGTGCGGGGTTGTGTGAGGCAATAACACTGCTGGTAGTAATAATTGTCCTCCTACGACTCCCAATACTACTACTACAAGTAGCAGGCACATTGGGATTGATGATGACGATGATGATCGAAGCTGTTTATTTTTCTACTCACGGTGTACTTGACGGGGCGGTGGCTGCGTCGTGGGGGTAGGTTGTGGCAGATGGAATGATTGTACATATAATAGTGAGACTTGTAGACAAAGTCCCACTGGCAACACGACATCACCAGTTATGAGAAGGATGGGTAGGGCGGCGGAATGAATTGGTAGCTGGGTAGGCGGGGGCCATGAGGCGGTGATCGTGGCTGCGGTGGAGCCATGTGGAAAAATCTCCCATTTCCAACTTCTTTTCCACCTCTATCATAAGAGGACAGGGAATCTTGCGATGGCTATTCCGTATGGTTCTGACAGGGTAAGGTTTGAGTAGCTCACCGAGCAACTGCTACAACCGTGAAGCGACTCTTTGCCCGAGTACGTGATTTCATTAGCAAGACTCCCTATTCTCTCTCATGACAAAGGAAAGGGGGAGAGTGTGGGTGGGGTAGGGAAAGGCAATCAGAATAATGTTGAGGCAATAGGATGGTGGGAAGATGCAAAAATTTGCTCTGGGAATTACGCACACGTACGAAGGAACGGGAAGATAATCAGAGGAAGTTTACAATATTATTATTTCTAGTACCCTGCGTTCCCCTCATGCCTTGCAGAAGAAATAGAATGGAGTCGGATAGACGGCTGCGACATAACCGAGAGAGGCAGAGCAATATCGTTACCGTATCTAACTACTATGTTTTGTCTTTCGTTGTTGTATATACTTTTGTCGAATGCGACGACGACGTCGATGAGGACGATGGGATTCAACGGACCAAGTGTACTATGATGATAAGAAGAAGAACCTGTTTTCTCTACTATTCCTTCTTATGCCTTCCCCCTTTGCAATACACACACGTCTATGTGCAAACACATGACCGTGTGAATCTTTGTTTCCATCTCGGACGCTCGAGTTCGCCCTGATTTTTTTAAAAAAAGCATTTCTCACGTTTCATTCCCGAGCCGGGCGTGAAGTGAATCGCCTCTGTGATTGGGGGTCTTAACTTTCGCGAATTCAGGGATAAATGGAAAGAGAACTGCAGAAGTGAATGACGGATAAGGAGGTGAGCCGTATGGGAAGGATGATGAGTTAAAAGTCAAACTACTGTTCCGTTTGAAGATGGCCTGTAAGGTAATTCCGAATGTGTGTGTGTGTGTGTGCTCGGGTGCGTGTGTCCACAACTTTGTAGTAAAGGATGTTCGGACGTAGGAGAAGGAGCTGGTGATTCCTACTATGGGGTTCCTAAAATATGCACATGGTCGTAGAAAGGCCGTGCGTGTGCGTGATTGCTATTTTGTCTGCAAGTTCGGACCAGCGGCTAATGCCAGTTAAGCACAACAGATTTCCCCTATCCCACACGGTGAGACGGAAGGAGTGGGCAAAGAACTTGCGTGACTTCCGTCAAGCAGCCATCCCTCTCTGATGGTCCTGGTTGAACGTGCAGCGTTGATGATGTGAAGTCGTCCTTGGTAATGGACGGGTGCACACTACCCGCTATACCCCTGGAACAACTACTTTCTCAGTGCCCCATCGCAAGGGTTTCAAGGGAATGCGTGGGGAATGAGCCTGTGGGAATATCTATGCCTATTACTCCAGCCGCAGAGTACTTGATAGATTCTTTCAGAATCCAATTGCGTGCGGCGTGTTCGGGTTCCGCGCACGTATGAGCAGAGCCCCAAGTGTGAACTGGAGAATAGGACAGCCAGGGTATGTGCGTATGTGTGGTTGTGTGGAAATTGGCAACTTGTGTGGCTCTTACCTAATCCTCCGCGTCTCAGACGGAGACTTGTGGGATTTTCATGAGGTGATCATGCAATGGGAGCATGTGAGGTTATGATCCCCTATACTGGTGCCCACATGTCAGCTTTGGTGTCACGTCCATTTTGCAAGGAGAGGTTACACCTTGGAGTTTCTATGAGGGTGCCTCGTCGGAGCCTGGATGGGATACGGTGCATATATTCGATGGTGGAAGTGAGGAGTGGAATTTGTGTAATGTTGCACATGCTATTATGTTGATGACGATGATCGAATGTGGCAGCCGCGGTGGGTAGGTAGGGGAGCTATGTAAACCCTGGGCCCTCTTGTAAAGAATTAGGGTTCAGGAAGGGTTCTAGCCGGCACCTTTGACCCTATTATTGTGCAAGCTATTTTGCGCTCCCGGGTCTATGCCAACATATTGTATTTGTGTGTGCGCGCGCCTAAGGCCCGTCCGCTCTGTGCGTAGCACATTTTTCCCTTCATAAAGCATGATCTGGAGCAGTGGCTTATTCTGTATGAGGGTATTGTAGTGTGGTGGAATTTTTTGTCCATGGTCGTGGTAAATTTCCTTAGAGGAGTGAGGATAAAATGTTTCCTCTTGTCCATAAGGGAGTTAATGCTTGGCCATTCGTGCGGAGGGGAGTGCACGAGTGTGCACTTTTCTGTCAATCTTCGCTTCACAACTCCTACGGATGCATCCGGGTAGTACGTGAGGCCCAGAGCCAATTCCACGGCTTTCTTCCACCAACCTGAAGAACAATAAGGTGGGAGGTAAAGTGAGTCAGTTTTCCCTTATGTAAGAGTAAAGACCGGGAGAAAGAGAGAGAGGGAGAGTGGAAGAAGTAGAAGAAGAAGAAACTTTTCTGATCTCCTACTTCCTTTTCCATGATGAAACCAGAAACAATTCCTCAGAGCGGAAATTGTATCAAAAGTCTACTCGACAGATGTGTGTCTGTGTGTAGACATTTGTACGTGCATGTGTATGAATGTGTGCGCGTATGTGCAAGGGGAGTTGTTGTAACTTGTTTGAAATTTGTCTTCTTCCGTCTAGGAAGATTGCTATGAGAGGTGGCCAGCCCCGCTCTACGCCACTCCGCTCAACTTTGTACATAGTTTTAATGAAGAATAAAGAATAAAATAATTGGTCTGGGAATCCCACTGGTATGCTTAAATGCAAAACAGGTTTCAAAACAAATTCTGCTCCTGACAGGAGCATAATAAAAAGCTAGGCTACACTGCACGGCCAGTCCACTTGGTACAGGCGGTAGTATTTGTGTGCGTATGTACATTTGAGCTAGTTGAGCCCTCTGCCCACCATTTCGAGCTCCTCAATCTTACAAGACACACACGAACACTCAAGTATACTTCTTTACTCGGCTGAACCTCACTCATTCACATATGGTCAATGCTCTTGGCTCCTACATTGTTACTTGAAGAGATGTACGGATGAGCTGGGGCTGGTTCCTTATTTCAGCGGGAGTGCGTGTGTGCCTCCGCAATATTAAGGGTCCAAAGAGATTTTTTAGCAGTACCCATAACCCCTCCTCCCAGTTTCATCGACTGAATGGTTCCTGACTTAAAATCATATATTCACGGCAGTTCCCTGATGCATCATCTAATTTTCATGACCGGGCTCCGCGTTCACACTCTCCCGCTCGCAAATTACATAAACGGAGCCAGAGACTTATGGACAGCGGCAAATTCTAAATTTTCCCCACCCCATCCCGTGAAATGATGCTCCACTTTAAAGGCGCGATCTGGAAGGAGGGCGACGCGTACATACGTGCAGATGTGGTGGCAGATGGGGGAAGGCTACAGTAAGATTTTTTCACCCAGTTGAATTTCTACCACTTCCCGGTCACACCATATATTTCCTAAACGTCCTTCTCAAGGAGCAGCGGGGAGTTGTGAAAGTGTTTCACTCTCTGCCGACAAAAAAGATCTAGGCCATGCGTCCGGACATGTTAGTATGAACTCATCTGTACTTGTTGTACTTGTCTCTTTAGCCCGCTTGTGTACATGTGTGTATATGCGTATGTTTGTGTCTTTATGTATGAATGTGTGTGTGTCCTTCTCGAATATGTGGCTTGGAAAGGGGAATGTAGTTTATATGTCAGGGAAGAGCGCTTAGCTGGAAGAATCCCGTACACACTCCGTTTCCATATATCACGGTGACCGGAGTAAAATTCCTTTGTTCCGCTCCCATATTCAGACCGACGGGGCGGGTTGGGAAGTAAATTCCCATCCCTACTATCCTCTCCGTCTGTATACATCCTCTACCCCCATTTGGACTGCTGGGGATGCATTGAGTGAGGAAAATAAAAATGTGGATCAGCATTGCCCTTTTCTGGAGGAGTAGTGAAGTCGTCGTCTATTCCCGACCCGACCCACCGCCGCTAACATCAGCCGGTCTCCACCCTATAAGGAACACCCACACAGCTTTGATCATACACAAACTTTTTGAGGCCAGACGAGATAGGAGTGAGAAGGAAGAGGAGAGCAGAAGCGTAGAGTAGTACAGCTCTCCCTAACAGCCCAGAAGGATATAGTGAGGAAAGCCTTATAGATATAACCAATAGATTTTTTCCCTATTTAGTATACAGATCTAGACCGTTATTTCCCCATTTTTTCTGCTTCGTCCGGCAGGAGCTCTCTCTGCAGTAAAATAACTACTGTGAGAGACGGGTTTCTCATGTAAATCCCATCCGCTCTTGGTCCTTGCGGCCGTAGCTGTGCTACACCACACTGCAGGAACGATGACATTAAGCCCGAGGTGGGGGAGGGTTGAGGGAAATCAACGAGGCTACTAGCTCACAGGTTGTAGTTACGTATCTCACTGGCCGAGACCAACGATGTGTACATGTGGCGGAAGGAAAGGAGTATAGAGGGAGAGAGAGCGTTGGAGATAAAAACGTTCCGCTCGTAGTGGGAATAGTCGTCATAGGAGAAGAAACAAAGGGATAATTGGGTGACTCGGTCAGACATGGAATAAAAAAAGGGGAAACGCTTCGTTTCAATCCTCAAGAAAGGGGGGCTGGTATTGGGAAAGCGGGATAAGCCGTGTATATTGCCGGAAGTCAGACAAAGTTGAATCCATTTCGTTCTTCTTGTCGAGGAGTAAGTAGTGTAGTAGTAGCAGTAGTGGTAGAAGTGGAGGAAGTAAGAAGGGAGTAGGAGTGGGATTCGGGACCTTTCGGCCACCGCTATGGTATTTTCTAAGAGAAGTAGTAGCATCGAAGAAGACGACGACTTCTTCCACTATGCACAACTGCCAGCGTGCTGTGTGTGTCTGGTGAAAATTTCTGTGGGCGAAATGCCAGGCTGGCGCCCGACATTCAGGCGCTTCCATAAAAAATCTCTTAGCCGTCAAACTAGATAGTTACTTTTGTCGGCATTGCATACTTCTCTTGGCCCCACTATGACGCACATCTATGTGTTTGTGTATGTGTGTGTGTGTTTACATCTCCCCTTCTTTATACCGAGGCCCACTATAACCACATCTCCTCCTTTCTGTTATGAGGATGCTAAAACTCTTTGTTGTTGAGAGTTGAATGTGATGATGCTGCGGCAGATATGGTGCATATGTCTGACAGTTAGTAGTGTGGCAAACAGTTTTAGGGAGAAAGTCTTGGCGGAGTCGATGTTTTTCACGCATATGGAGGTACGTTTGTATGAATACGCACTCCGGTCCACACACATGCTGGCATTACACCTTCCCATCACCACAGACAGAAGGTTCATGGAAAGGTTTAAGCAGCTAGTACATGCTAGTACACGTTTCGTATGTCAAGTAGGCAAAAAATTGTCTACAGACCCCCTCGTATGTATGCACATACGTGGTAAACCCAGTTTCAAACTTTAATCTCACTAATCTTTCCGCACATCCGCACTAGCTCACTTGATGGTAGTTTCGTAAATTTCCAAAGGCAGCGCAAGGCGTGATTTCAAGTTGGTACAGTGCAGTACAGTGGGATGGAAATCAAGGAATCCATGGAGGAATAATGACGAGGGGAACAGGGGTGGGAGAAATTCTCGTCAACACACTTGTGAACAGGGAAACAGGGGGAACGAGGGATATAGGTCTCATTTAATGAAGCTTTACAAATGTGTCTTCCTTGTGACTAGCCACCGCAAGGAGATTAGGAAAGGAATGTTTATCTTCCCCGCCCCTCTTAACCATAAAATTTAAAGTTTAAAAGGAGTTAATGCCCCAATTTGGAGATCGTGTATGAAATTTACTTGAGCTCTTCGGAGGAAAGTAATTCTAAAGAAAAGCAAAGAACTTTTTCAACAACAAACAAAGGCAAGGATTTGAATTAACTGAGAGAGACTGGTCAATGCCACGCAATCTAAAGTGATGAATGACTTAAGATGGACAACAATAACACTGACTTTCACAGGGCCTTCTGGACGTACTCATTGGAGGAATGGCTATAGATCACATGTTAACGTCATCAAGTGGGTCCCTTTACCCATTTTCTCCTTCACTATGGTGGTACCCTAGCAGCATTCAAATATTCCTATGAATGCTCATTCCCTCACTATTCCCACTTCCCGCTATCCGCCTCATCAGCGTTTAAACTTCTGTACAGAAAAATTATTTCGATGGGATCAGTTGCATCTTGAGGTGCTATCATGTCAGAGGTGGGTTCATCTATTTTACGGATGATAAGTAATATGCTTGATCGCACTTATAAGTAAATAGGGCATTACATATGTCCATCTTATTAAAAATCTCACGGAGTGGAGACAGAAACATTCAAAATATCTCTCCTGAACAAACTTTGCATTCATGCAAAGAAAATGCCTTGATCTTGGGTAGGTATGACATGGTTTGGTGCATCACATAACGATTCCGTAAGCGTACCAAATTTGTCCCACTCAATGGTCCTGACTCATTCTTTTGTACGTGGACGCGCCTATGTACATTTTCAGCTCAATCTGAGTAAGTGCAGGACGTGCAGGCAAGGTTTAGTGTAGTAGCACTATGGCTACTACTACTAAGCGCTATTCATACTGCTGGCGCTACTACTAGTACAAGTACTACTACTGCCGTTAGCTTTGGCTGTTACCGAAGGTTTGGAAAAAAGTTTGTCTCTCTCTCTGTCGCTCTCTACCTCCCACTAATACATACGACCTCGATGGCTCGGCATGATTCCATTTCGTTCCATTTCATATCACATCATTTCCTCCGTGCATTATTGATGAGGTAGACAGGAAGGAGCCAGGATGAAGATGGGCCCAAGATATGGGAGGGGGGTTATAGATGTGTCCCTACATACATCCGCGGTAGAAGGATATGTGTTCACAGAGCAAAGTTATTACACATACTCTGGATTGCTACGTCTCAGAGTAAGGTTTCACATATGGTGGATCAGATGGTCGATTTAGACAGAAAATTTTCATCTCTCACAGTCATTACGAGGCAGTGGTGGTTGAAGAGGGAGCCATTGAAACCACATCTTGCTCAAATGTAGCAGAGACGGATAGAAATACACAGTAACACTATCCCAGACGCATTCACACATATTCGCACAAAGCGAGGCTTTACACTTGCTTTCACCACTATCGACAGGGACGTGAAGACAGAAGTAGGAGCAGTAGTAAGGAAATTACAGTAGTCCCAGACAAAGTAGAGATAGAGGAACTGACTAAGAGCCCCACTTGGCCGCAATGACAACTTTATCAGGGACCTAATAAAATGCGCCCAATAATTAGCCAGTTGGAACATTTCCCCAGTCATTCGCCCACTCTCTCGTTCTCTCTCTCCCAAAAGTTTCTCCATTACCTTTCGTCAGGAGTTTACGACAATGATGGGCCACACACAGACATACTCACATATCCCTGGGTTTTCACCGCACACATCAACGATGAGTGTAGTAGTACACGCCTCCACACAGCACCCCACGGACGCAACCAGGGGGATGTTACATCGGATCAATTGATGAGTTCTTTTTGGCCAAAGAGCATACTATCCCCATGCCCCCATTCATTGGAAGGGGACAAGAGCCAACTGATTATGTCTCTATTCTATATTACCTATACACCAAGCTGAAGTCCACGTAGGAGAGGAGGGTGATAGTGTGAGCTTTTGCACACAGCTAGTTTGTTCTCAGTAAACATGTAATGCCATGTACATGGTCCCTATTTATTCATGCGTGGGGTTGGTTGGAAGCCATGTAGATGTTAGTGCGACAATTTTTATGATGCCATACGTAAAGTAGACTTTTTACGAAGGAATCCTTCTTCCGAATGAATTGATGTCCCAATAAAGTTCCCTTCACTATGAGGAGTGGTACTCAAGGGTTGGGGGAGGCAGAGATGGAGGAGCTGGTGCTCATTCGAGCGTCAAACTACTCGACAATGCGAGTAGTAGTGTGAGTGCGTAGGGGATGACGCAGGAGCGTTCTGACGACATGCATGACGGCACATGTCAACACATTAGACCATAGCGAAAAAGCACCTCCGTTTTCCCCTCCGTTCTCCACTAATAATGCTACAAATATTTTCTCTCCAATTCATTTCCGTCTCACAGTTAAAGAGAAGCACCTGACCGGAAATTTATGCCACCTGCACTCCCTCGGAATTACATTATCTATAAATCCACCACCTCTTCCTCTACAGAATTTCTCCCATAACTTCCCCGTTCCGACTCAAAGAGGTTGATAGGTAGGATGGCCAACAATACAGAACACCAGAATTACTTAGTAGTGAAAGTTTATGCGGGGAAACCGGTGCCCGGGTTTCAGACCAAAATGATCCTAAGGAGTTGTGAGAAGCACTATGTATATGACCTTTTCTTCATTATCACCACGGTAAAGGGCTCGTGGATATCTCAATCCACCTCCTGTTCCCTTCCACCTCCATCTCCATCGTTCTTATTCACCCTAGAGCAAGTTATGAAAGGAACCCTCACCGATTAATTCATTCTCAATTAATATGGTGTACTTGATGGACTAATGGGTAAGAATCTTAAGCATATTCGATCGAATTCATCGGAAACGGCCGTGGGCACTTTCACCAGCAGTGAAAGTGCAAAAGGAGACATTATTGCAACTTTCCACTCTCTCTGCCTCCTCACTGTATATCCCCTCCCAGTTCCCCCTAGGTTTGAACAAGAAGGAGTAGAAAGTGGAGACATTTGGATGGTATGCTTGAGTGAGTTGGATACAAATGGGAAACATAATGGGGATAAACAACGGTGGTAGAGAGCATCAGACTTGTCAACATGTTTGATAGTTTTCCCGGAAGGGAAAGTTTACCCCGTCGACCACCCAGGCTCCAATTTTCAGTCGAATTCCTATCCGAATTACTTCTATGACCCCATTCATCATTCACAATTTCCCTAATATCCTCCATTTTCCTTTGGATTCACTTCATCGATCAAAACGTTATGATGTTATGCATTAAACTCTCTTAAGGAGTTACATTTTGTTTCAAATCGTAAAGGAAACCACCAGTTAAAACTCCTTCATGCCTGGTCTCCCCAATTACAATAATTCTAGAGTAATAACTTCAATGTGGTTGGAGAAAGTTGCTGAAAGCGGGCCGGTCACGGTTCAACAGAATGTGTCCTCAGTCCACATTACCACCTCAGGATTGGGTGAATCTTAGGCAGAGGGTAGTATGATAGGATGGGATCCGGGTGAAAGTTGGAGAAATTCGTACTTCCTTGAATTCAGTACAAGTATCCTCAGTTGGAAAAACGTGAATATGGGTCCTGGGACAGACTTGGCTCGGCAGGAGGAGGCTGCATGAGAAAGTGTTAGTTTTAGATTATATGTGGCAGTGTGGTGGTGAGGGGAGCGGGGCTGATGGAGAGTACGCAGAGTGCATTGGACTTACTCCAGAAAGGATTTCCATGATAAAAGATTCATTTCCAATGGCGGCCGGCTGTCAGGGGTCGGAGAAGCTCTATCTGAGGGGAGGATCCATTTGCCGGAATGTTTCCGATTCATCCCTTCAACACGGAATTTCATGTGTCTTCAACGGGGTTGCGGAGAAAGTTTCTTGATGGTCATGCATCTCAGGCAGACATTTGTCCCTTATCTTTGGCAGTGTTCACAAAATTATAAGGTCAACCGTGTGGCGAGTAAAAATGGAGGCCTCGGAGGTACGTAGAACACGCCAAAGAAAAAGAGAACGAGTGAGTAGAATTGTCTGGAGAGAAATACTTCCTCATGCCCATTTTCGCCACCTTTTTACCTGGAGCCACTTGACAAAATCAGAAGACAATCCACCTTTTGCGCGCCCTCCGGTCCTACTCCCGCTGTTCCAGACATTCTCCTATTCCATTACCGTCTTACTCCTCTTTCCTCCGCATCGAGGCTGCATTTCCTTGAGCCATGTCTTCCAAACTTCTGCTCCTCCCTCATCCTGAATTCGTTAGTCATTTCTCCTGTCTGCTCGCATGTGTTCCCCACCTTTTACTTTTTCAGCCCGACTCAGCTTGCCACCTCTAATTTCCCTCCTGATCCTCCGTATGCTCCTGGCTGTACTTCCCTTCCGACGGACCCGGGATCCACTCTCCAACCCAGTTTTGCATTAATCATGAGTATAAAAATTCTAGCCCATTTCTCCGCTTACTCTGTCTGTTCTTTTGGTCAGTCAGTGCGGGTGGCCTCAGGATGTGGGTATCCCGCTCCGTGAATGTTAGCACCACCCACCACTTCTCCACGCAAGCATATTTTGGGAAGATTGAGGTTTTTATACATTTAAACCTTGGAAGTATAAATTATGGACGATATACAACAGCATTCTTGTACATCATGGCAGAGATTATAGCCACGGACGGTGAAAGTCTGCGCTGTAACCTTAACAGAAACTTGAGACCACTTTGAACGCCTGACAATAAATGTACATACAGCAGCTTCTAAAGGATCCAACATTACTAGTGTCAATAATAGTTGAAGCCTTTGTGGTATGCCTATCCTGGAGGGGAACATATGGGAATTCGTAAGAGAGTTTGGCTGGTTTGCCAGCGGTTATTTATAAATTATTATTATTGTTGTTGTAGGGAATACAACAAAGCGATTATGCGCTTACAGCTGAAATTTCTCTTCCGTCTTCATGGCATAATTTATGAGGGCAGAGGTTGGATTCATGACGTTACTCCCTGTCTGGTTAGGTTTACGGCCACTAAAGTGGTTGTGTGCTTCCAGATGTGTAAAATCCTCCCTTTTCCCGACCACTTCCCATCTGACTTAGCCCCATGTTTATGGATTCCCTTGACCCAAATGAGGGGTGTGGTTGCATAGAGTTCTGAAAAATGCGTGGTAAGAGGAAATTCAATTGAAGTAAATAACAGGCCAAACGAAGGTGCCCCTTATGGTGAAAGTCTGGCGTTCGTCTTTAAGAAAATGTTCCATACCATTTCATGTACTCTTGGGACAGGAAAAAGTCGGAGAAATATCGAGGCGGAGGAACATTGAGATTTTTCCAAGGCGGGGAGAACTTTAGAATGACCGTGAGTAGCCCTATACAACTTTCTCTGACTGAGATGACGGTTCCGGGTGGCGCGAAAGTATGCAGGGTGAACTAACCTCTTGGAATCATGCCCAATTTTCTTGGCGTTCTCAGCTTCACCTTTCTCCCACAGAGATAGAATGATCTTCCTGTTTTCCCCGGAGAAAGCGTCTCCCGTTGGGAATAGTCATAACAATTTCACACACCAGAACTAGACAAAATCGAATGAAAATCAGGGAAGGGCCAAATCACTGTACAGGGACACCGTGCTTCAGCGTGGTTTGGAGAAAGCGGTAAACTAATTTGGCCACTTTAATATGCAGTATTATGGGCCCGCTGACGGGGTGTTTCCCCGGCCTATCTCTTCCCAGTGCGGACACCTTCGTATGGCATTATCGTCGTTGAGGGACGGCTGGAAGCCCCACACTGCTCACAATAGTCTCATCCCCGCTATCCATCCATAACTTACACCCTCCCCCACGGCACCATCTATGCTGCTACACACGTGTAGATATCGGAAAGAAGCCCCTCACTCACCTTCACAATCATATATTTTATTCAGAACGGCCTGCTCAATTGTTTCTTTGGCAATGACTAGCGGGGAAAGGTGGGGAAATGATTATGGGGCGAATATGGGCCAGCGTCCGCACTAAAAGTATATCACTTTTAAAGGATCTGGATTACCTCAGAAACCCCCCTTACCCGCGCTTAACTGCTCTAAAAGTTTTAAGACGAGGAGAGAAGTAAGAACGGAGGAGCTGAGTGGGGGAAGTAGTGGGAAGAAATAGGAGTGAGATAGGCTGAGTAGTTGAGCGGAATGGAAGTGTGGTGGTAGTAGTAGAGTCAGTGGTGAGGCCCCTTACCCATTCCCTAGACCAGACGGGCCAAGTTGCTAACATCGTTTTGGGTCATGTTTCCCTGTAACTTTCACTCACACAAAAGGCTCTAAGTGGACACATATGCCCGTGGCTAGCAATACATACACGAACATACACACACACAACCCAGAACGCGCACCGCGGTACTATATTCAGCTTATGTGAGCTGAATAAGTTCTTGCACGAACTCATCCCCTCCCACCACCACTGGTACTTACGCCTCAATTCCCTCTCCTCTCTGACTCTCTTTCTCTATTTCCTTGTACTCACTCCGTGGCGAGTGGGGAAAAAGTTAACAATTGTCATTGGATTTACCGTCTGTTTCATCTCCTTCTGTGTGTGCGTGTGCCTTTGAGGATAGGACTGAGTAAGAACTGAGAGCGTCTTCAGCTCTGGCTGTCTTATTTTTATGCCTCTGGGTTACAGTCTGGAGGGTTTGCACTCGAAAATACACGCACGTTTACGTAGCCCTCCACACGCAGGCACGTAGACAAATTTCAATATACAGCAGCATGTCTACTTAGATACGCAAATGCAGCTACAGCTGTACCTACGAGGGCTACTCTTTCTGCTGCTCCGTCTTACAACCACTACTGCTACTGATGACGACTATGTGAACGTGCTTTTCAATTTGTTATCAAGTCGTGGTCCGTGTTCTAGGCTTGTGGAAGGAGTTCACGACTCTCAACGCACACATGCATCTCCATGACTCTTGACTGGCGGGCATTGGTGTTGTTTAGTGGTAGTGGGGAATTTCCCCTGTGCCGTAGCCACATTCAGCTGTTTGTGTAAGTGAACTGCAGCGTGCGGAGCCTGTTTACTTGGTCATACGTGAGTATGCACCTCTGTGTATGCATGGTTGTGTGTACGTATAGCCTTGTCGTCTGCGGAATGGGGACGCTGAGTGGTTTTAAATGGGATAGATGTGAGCGGCGATAGAAATGCTGTGATAAGACTTGTTTCATTTCCCTCCACCCTCTCTCTCTCTCTCTGTCTCTCTCCCCATTTTCTCTACACACAACTCCTTCCTACTTTTTCCCCCTTAAAATATTAATGATTTGGTCCCATTCATCCCACGGATCGACACGGGGTCTCTCCCAGTACTACTATTGCTACTCCGACGGAGACGACGATTGCTACTTGCTACTATGACGGCGACAAAGGTAGGAAGATATTCTCCGTCGTTTCCTCTCCCCGCGTCTTTGGTTCCCGGTTGTTGGCGTAGAGCCTGCGGATCCATTTTCATGTCATTCAATCTGTCCCATCTCAACCTAACGGCACGAACTCGCATTCTCAACCTGGCTTTCTTGTACAGATTTTTATTTCCGAACCAATCCCCATTATTTCTCTGCCGTGACAAAGGGAGAGCCGTAGTACTGAGAAGGAGAGTTAACCAGCTATAAGAAAGTCAGAAGCCGAGACTGGGCTTTGCAGGGCTGTCTTCCTTTCGTGCTCTCACTCTTCAACTGACTCACGCCCTTCTTTCTACCTCTTCCCATTCTTGTTTTCTTCCTTGTTCAGGCCTCTTTACTCTACTGCTCTGAAATCGTACTGTGAGGGAAACCCGGAGACTTTCACTCTCGGAATCATATTATATTTTAATCAAATTTTCTCCTCTAACCAACAGTCTCCTTCCACCAACTACCCAACCACAAATACTGCTACTGCTATCACCACTACCGCTACTACTACTTTCACCAAATAGTGGATATTCAACAGCGTAGTGCCGTATATCATCATGGTGGAGATGGGGGATTAGCTGTGAGGCAGTGACAACGGCAGAAGCAGGAATGGCGGCGGCAGTCGTGGTTCCGTCATTACAATAAGGAAGGTAGTCCCTGCTACCAAATGGCCGCAAATCCGCCCTTATGCTCCTCACATTTATTCAGATAGATGTAAATTTTTGACAAGAGTAAGGTTCAAAGCTCCTTCCCTAACTAGCCGTTGGCGCGGGTGAGTGTACAGATGAAAACATGCATAAGGAAGCCTAGGCTGAGCTTTAAATTACAAATTAGCCGTTAAGCTGCTTTCACCATTAATTTGGATGAATCCTACGTGGTGGCGGTGGAATTCAGGATTTCTAGAAGAGAAAGGGGGGAATAATTACTTGCGGCTCCATACATTAGAATTTGATGGGAGAATATCATTGAAAATTCGTTAAGCTAGCACAGGTCCTATTTATTGTGTGGGACGGCAGCCAGACCTCTCCTGGACACTCAAATCAGCCTCCTTTTATACAAATCTCCATTTGATTCTCGGATTTCCAAAAGAGGTCCACAGTGAACGTGGTGGTGAAACCTGAGAATCTTATCAGCTAATTTCCCTTTGGATCTAAGGAAACAGTCTCATGGGGTATTTGGAGCTTGCATGTTTTAAGTAACGAGCGATGAGTGTGCTTGTATATATTTGTGTATGTGTATTGCATATATAGAATGCTCTACTAATTCTTGTCCACAAGCGTTGGCGAGACATTCGAATAGGTTAGGATGAGAGGACTGCGTTTCTAGGTGAAGGAGGCGATTTGTTATTATTTCAGCATCTCCAGGGTAGTAACATGGTCTACGTAGCTGAATAGGGAGGCTCAAGCTATGCTGTGACTGCAAGCTCTCCCATCCCACCGGCAAATCCCACGGCAAAAAGGTACAGGTTCTTTTCACAACCCGTTTTTCGCTCACATATTTGAAATTCCCACCATCGCCCCACGGGATTAAGGCTGGCCTGGAAATTGGAGACGGGGGAGCCAATCAAATAAATCCTGTGGGAAGAAGAATTCAACGGCTATCACAATGTAGCCCCACCACCACAGCTAATTCTACTGGCTGAATCCTCCATCAAATACGAGGAAATGAGCGTCAATGATGTTCAACTAATGTGGTGGCGGGTAGGGGAGCATTTCAAGAAAAACACTAGGTGCTTGGAGAAAAGGCATATGAAAGCTCATCTTCAATGATTCAGGCCAGCTGGCTAATTTAGCAGTGGGGTAGAATGATGTACGTGATTTATGTCCCCGTCGAAATCCCCGCATAATCAGCCCTGATCAAAGTTGGATGGATGTTCGGTGATAAAATTATGTTTCTTTTTTTCGGCTCGCATCGCACGCTCTCTCTCTCTCTCTCTCTCTTACTTTTTTGCTTCTATCTCTCATGGGGTGAGAAAGCGTAATAGGATTCAGAGAGGAAGATCAGGAAGGGTGGTAGAGTACATCCGACAACTGGACAAGTCAGAAGCTAAATAAAGTTTTCTTTATTTTCTTACCCTGGCCTCCGGTTTTATTCCTCTCCTCTTTACTACTACCCAGAGTTTGGAAGTTATACCAAGGATGATCAAATGGATACACTGTGTAGGATCATCCTCATCGCTGCCGCCATATTATCATCATCATCAGCAGCAGCAACAGTAGGAGCACTAGTGGCGGCAGGCAACACATGTGGAGAAAGTTCATGAATAAAAAATTCTCTGCAGTCAACCCGGTCAAGTATGGTCAGCCGTAAAACTACACGGGGTAATGCAGGCAGGAAGAAATCATACCCAGAAACAACCAGCTTGGTCTCAATCTACAGGGTGTCCCAAAATGATATGTTACATTTGTTTCCGCCCTGATGCCCGAACTCCTCATGATTTTTCATGATTAAAATGATTTTTAGTTATTTGCTGACAATTTAATTCATAAGCAGAAAATTAAAGCGTTTGCATTTTGACGTACGCCACGAAGCTAAATGCTAGGTTAAATATTTACGACTTTTGCTAGATTGTTAATCTTACAGATCTTACAACATAGTCTGACAGAACCAATCTCACAAAATTCTATAAAATTTTGCGTGAAATTTAACTTCGCGGCCGAAGTCAAACTGCAAAACCTTAATTTCCTCCCACTGAAAATCATTTTTTGGAAAATGTTTCGTTTTTTCAGGAATTGAAAATCTGACGGATTTTTTCAAGAATGTAAAAGGCTCCATTGTTTTAAAAACCTCCAAGAGGAAGCCCTTGGATGGATTGATCTTTAGGGGGAACCCCATGTTACCATACCGCATTCCATGCTCTGGAGTCAAGCCCCTAGGACGTTGGGTTGGGTCTTCAGGTAGCACCAAAAGCGATGTACACGGATCGAAGGGGCAGCAAAAGATCTATCAAACGCGCTTTTGCGCATGACTCTGCGCCGTCCCGTTCAGGAGTTACGGGCAGGAAAGGTTACCGTTTACGCTAATGTTAAAATAGCATGTGGTTTTTACCACATGTCATAACACGGGAACTGGTCGTTCGATTTGAATCACCATGGTACCGAACAAATACTTAAAGCCTCAGCTTTCGATTGAGACTATCATTATTGTTCTGCTTTGAGGCGTTCGGGCATCAGGGGGGAAACAAATGTGACATATCATTTTGGAACACCCTGTATATACTGCCGCTGACGCTAGACGGGATAACTAGAGGAGTCGTAAGATGTATGGGTGCATTTTGTGTGGGTGTACCACTGTGTGCCTATGCCTCTGTCTTGGGGAATATTAGCGTGAATTAGGTAGGCGTCCACAATGAAGGGTTTCAGTGTGCAGTCTAGCCGGTTACATTTGTCCCTTTATTTGCACGCTCGACTTCCCCCTGTCTATTTAGGGCTGACTGGAGGTATGTGTGTACATGCATGTCTGCGCCGTTGTGGTGGACGGGAGTGCGTGTGTGTTTGCGGGAGGGGTTGGTTATAGGCGATAGTGGGGTCTATTCCTCCCTTTGTGGGCATGAATGCAGGTGAGCTCAATGGGAAGCATAGACATTTATGTCCGCAGTTAAGCCACCGTTTATGTCCGTGTTTGTCTTTGTGTGGGACCGTATTAATTTTCCCCTGTTTACATGCAAACAGCCGCGGCCGAGCTTCGAGGGAGCGGGAGTAACTGGGTCGGCGGCGGAACAGTGGAGAATGAGCTTTGTATAGTACCAACGTACGTATCAACGTCCACGAGAGAAGGGAAGAATCTGAGAGTGGAGAACTTCAAATCCCAATCAAGCCTTGCGTTTACGCAATAAACTCCCTTAGCAAGCCTCGTCATAAGTGCTTTTATGAATCAGCACAGAGGTATACAACCTCATTCCTGTGGAGGCTCTCGTGCACACTTGCGGCGGGAATGTCTATTGCTTTAACGTCCGCATGCATGCAGAAGACAGCTGTGTGTGTGTGTGAGTGTGTGTGTGTGTGTGTGTATCGTTGACACGTGCATGTTTAAAATTCCATGTGGGAGCATGTACAGAAGTGCGTGTGTTACCATGGGCGGCTCGCGACATGGTATAGTATTTTCGTGTGAGTGCCAACGTGTTTTAACAGGCGGGAAGGTACCCGACTGGTCCAACTGGAGAGGAGAGCAAGTAATGAGAAACAAGAATGAGAGCCACAAAGGAGGCCTAATGCGGCTCCATCGTCGTCGTCATCGGAGGCGGAGGCGGTGGCAGAGATCCCCTGATTCCCTCTCTTTCCTCACGCTCCGGCAACTTTTGTCCGGGCTGTTCGTGGCGGAAGGGAAATTGCGAAGCCAGGTCGACCATTTTACTAATGTGAGAGACTGGATTATTTCCGAGCGAGGGGCCCAGCAGTGCATCCTCGGGGAATGTTTCACCTAGGTACATCATACAGGAAGCATGTGAGCCGCGGCATCGCGAACTTTGGGGCAAATAAATAAAACTATCAGGATGCAACGTCCCAATTCCATCAATCAAGGTCCACTGCTATCAGTCCCTTGACACTGTATCACCGCGACTCTCCCCGTCCTAGCCCCTCTATCTCATTCATCCTCAGATCCATGTAAGTGTACACTGTCCGCCCCATGATCATCAACTCCACTCCGACACAATGTCACTCCGAGCAGTGTGATGCGACGGCTCTCCGTGACTCTCTATCTCTCTCTCTTCCCATCTGAGTCTTCCTACTGCAAGAGTAGGCGGACATGAGGCTCTCAGATCATCAGTTGATTGTCCATATGATTCGCCACAGGATCATAAATCCTCACTCAATCTCACCTCAAAAATCATGACTAATCGCTCAATTGGGAAAATCCTCCCCAGCTCAAATTTCCCTCCCCCCACAACAAGGCACACAGTAGCTCTGAAATTTTTGCCATTCATTTCGAAAACATCAACTGATCCCATATTTCCTTTCGTCTCCATCTTCATTCCACTGTATATTTCCCTCAAGTTGAGACTATTAGGAGTACGGATGGATGCGTGGACATTTCCATTTGGTTCGTCTACGTATTTTTCCTTCCAGGAAGATGGGCCAGCCCCGTCGTGAGTTCATCCAGTCATGAATCCCCGAGGATTTTGCATATCATTAGAGGACAAATTGCCGTAGGAGCTTAATGCTTCTATGTTAACGGCATGCCTGTGTGAGTTGGTATTGTATGTGCATTCGTGTGTTAGTGCAAATGTGTTTGGGTGGAGGCCTTAAAGGATGGGCCGAGCTCCTCATTAGGTTGGGGGAGTCGGCGGGAGTTTTCTGGATTCAGTCGGACCAACACCCCCTTGACGGGTAGACCAAGTGTCGGTGGTGATTTTCAAGAGAGCCGTTCTTTGACGCTCAAAAGAAGATGGAACAGGAAGCCCTACATTTCTCTTTCTCTCGCTCGCGCTCCCTCGTCACAGTAATTGAAACAAACGAAGGTAATAAAAGTTCCCATAAGCTCATAAGATTCGCTCCTCCTCATGGCAGCCTTTCTCCAGCCGCGTAATGATGGATCCTATGGAGAGCGGTAAAAAGTGGCCAAATAATGACGATGTCTGCAGCAGCATGGTAACAACCGGCCCGTCTGTCCCGCAGCCTCTCCACCCACCTCGGTTCAACTCCGCTCCGGGTCTGCACCTCGCCAAAGAGCTTTAGTGCGGCCACATTATGGGGAGCGGGTGTGGACGTTTCGACATCCCGTAATTACATTTCTTCCCCGCCTTGTCAACCTAACCATATTTCCAACTTCTCAGCTTCCTTAAATAAATTAGTTGAGAGTGGGGGGTGGGGTAGGAATGGGGATTTTAGCGTGCTGTAGATAAAGTAGAGGATCGAACAACTATATTTGCAATAAAATTATTTTGCCCCCCTCATGCGAATCATTGAGATTGGAGAAAGACTGGAAAAAATGGCCGATAATAAATCGTTATTCTCAACTGATAATTACGAGTTCATCAGGTGGGGTTCAGCTTTTATGTGACTCTAGAAGGCTAGAGGAGAGGTATTAGATTTACTTAATGATAATGATCTGGAGTCGGAAGATGAATATTGGCGGGTATGAGTGCAGATATTGGACACAGCCGTAAGAGCTTTGCCCATTGAATGGCTGTAGGGAAGTTGATCCCATTCCTATTATGTACATAGCATGTTTACTCAAATCATGCTTTCCGGAGTCCCCTATCACTTGGCTAGCAGACACTGCTCTCCGTGCAACTGATACAAGACTCCTAAGAAAATCTTACGAAAAAGCGAGGGGTGTTCGAAGAGAAGACTGAAGTGATTTGGAAAAAAATTCAGGTTCTTTTTCATAGCCTCCAGTTCGAGTAATCCTCCTGCCGAGCTAAATACTCCGGTAGTGCTTGGAGCAGCATTTAGTAATTTTTGGAGGAGCCAATACGGCTATATGGACTTTCATGTAGGTCAGATAGAGACTGCCAATGGTCCGAATTGCGTCCATTTCTACTACTCTTTATTTTGCGCTATATCACTCTCACGATTTTCTAGTCTAGCGAACTTCAATTCCGTCCTCACACAGGTGCTGTTGTGTAAATAGAATGTGAACGGAACCGGTGAGGTGTTTTAGGCCGGAGCGACTGACCCTGGCACAGCATGTGTATATACATGTCGTTGCCGCTAATAATTAAGGGTTACCCGATCGTCTCCCTTTGCTCCGATTACATGTATATACCCGCCTCGTATTCCTCCCTTTCCCTCTAGCCAGCCAGCACACATGCGAATTGCGAGAGGAGAAAGCTCGGAGCTCCACTGTAGTGGAAGTAGAAGTGGGCTTGTTTACACGTGAAAATTTTAATGAGAGCCTCCATTTGCTTCGTACGGCTATATCTTCCTCCAGTACGTGCTCCCTAATATTTCCATTTAACTTAGGAACCCCCTTTCCATCTCTCCCTCTCATCCGATCCTTTGTTGACTTGTCTACTCAATCGTTGGGTTGGGACTGTAAGAAACTGGTTGTATTATATACGAAAATATTGTGGATAGATAGAGTCTTTGCTAGTGGACCTGGTCATGACCCATGCAGAATCTCCCTACACACAGAAATTTTAATCGCACGAATATTGGGTGTAACCTGTTTTGTGTTGACGGCGCCAAGATTTACAATCTACCTCCTGCTTCCCAAAATTATTTCCTTGGCATCCAAGGAGAATGAGATTGCTATGTGCGATGTGGAAGCAGATGCTGCCTGAAAATAGGATTTTTTGGCAAGGGCCACGTTACGTGATTTTTTGAGGTGAAACGAGGAAGGAGGGAGTTTCCACCCATCAAAATCATCATCATGTATTTAGGTAACCCAAACTTACACATACACATTGATCCCAGGAGGCAATGCGTAAGTTGATTGGTATAATGGATCATCATGTCTAGAGTTATCCAGGTTGGAACAACTAAAGCTCAATCAACTCAACTTTCCCTCTTTTGGATGGGCTCAAGGGTACGGTAGGGTGAGGTAAGATTTTGAAAATAAAGTCCGTCACCCTCCCGCACCGCATAGGTAAGAAGACGCATTTGGACTGCATGAGGGCTCATGCAGTCCTGAGCACACGTATATAATGCACTTCTGAGTTGGCCAACACAGAGCAATACTACCATGCTCAGCTACGTTCAATTACTTAAAAGTCTATAAAGGAAGGAGTGGAGCGGAAGTAGCTATTATTATGATTATGATTACCCGTTCCCCGTGTGGAAAGAGCGGCGGGGATAGCTAGTGGGGAACTAATCAAGGCCTTGAAACATGAGCCGAGCTCTTATAGAGGCTCCTGTTCTTGGCGAAGCTGCCGGGGGATAAGTTTCAGAGTTACTTTATACTTTCCATGAATATCCTCAGCCTAATCGGATTGGCTCCGGGGGAAAGTCAGTGATGGAGATTTATGCGCAGAGGAAGGCCTTCAATGGCCTTTTCTGGGGATCCGTATTGTTATTATTATTACTTACTAGTGTCCTCCCTTCCCCTTCATAAATGTCTCAGAACCCACGGAAACGCTTGCTAGACTCGTGGCACTGCCATCACACCAAATCAGATGAGGGAATGTCCGGAGTTAGGGTTGAAAAGATTCCGTGGTCAGGTCCGCTGGAATCCTTCCTAAGAAGAGATCACGAACCACCTGGGGCCGTCATCTATGCTATATCCAGGGTAGGCTCATGACAGCGAAACTGCGAAGGGTCCTGCGGGCAGGTGTTACACACTAGCTTGTAGACCTCATCCTGTGGAAACGACTTTCGCTAGCGAAGCAGGTAGCGGTAGCAATGATGATTTAAGTTGGCAGTAGCTGCACTACCTGGGACTCAGTAGCGAACAACTAAATGTAGAGGTTTGGATGGTAGTAGAAAAACTAGCGGTGCGTTAGCAATTTGTAAATAATATAGTTAAATTTTCCAATTACAAGCTGATCCAGGTTTTTGGCATCATTATATTATATTATGTTATTATAGTTCATGGATTGTTAGTAACCGTGTAATTAAATCAGTTTATACAGTGGTAACTTCCAGATTATAATTGCACCAATGAAATTGACATAAACTGCCTACCCCGGTTCCACATCAGTGCATGCAGGATTATATACCTTTAAAAGCATACCTACAACAACGCTAAACGAAGGAATCTTCTTGATTTGGTCTCGAAGAATAGTTTACTTTAAATAGTTGAAGGAATTAACATCGATAAATTGTAGAAGATATTGCACACAGTAGGATTTCAAACCGTTTGATTTCAAAGATATTTGGTTTGGCTAATTATTTTGGGATAGAGATCACTGTGCCAAAAAAGTGTGTTCATTCAAATAGAATGTTTGCGACAGGCTTCAACTCAATGTTTTTTATGCAAAGAGACGACAGTCTAATGAAAATAGATAGAAATCTTGTGATCCGTTGCTTTATTAGGAGTTTTGTAGGGAATTTTTAATTTGCTTATGACTACGCCTTAATTACCTCAGCTTTGGCATAGCTAAGATCTGTAAATAAAAATGTCTGACTACGAAGGAAAAACATTTAAAGTACAAAACGACCGTTTTGGAGATTAGAACTTACAAGGGGGGTCCCACATGCCCCTCTAGCACATAGTAGAATCTATGCGGCTTTAAGAGGTCATGTAGGAACATTAATAATGCCTAACTCTAGGTGCAGAAATTCAGGGTTGGCCGAGTTACAAGCCTCCGAAGTTTTGTTCACTCGGGACCAAAAGGGGGGAGTTACATCTTCATTGAAAAATCCCCTGTTAAATTTCATAAGGATTTTCCAGTTTTGTATTTCGAGGATGCCCCCGTTAGCGCCTACAGTACTGTCTCGGACCAAAAATTCGAATTACACTTTTGGGCTCCTAATGTCGTGATTTTTTAAGAATTTTTAAAATATTGAGTTTGTAGACCATATGGATGCATTTTACCTGCACAAAACAGTACTGGAAGCAATTTAGGCGGTTTTGTCAAAAATGACTGGAAATTCAAAAATGGGAAATCCTTATGGTATTTAACATGGGATTTTTCAATGAAGACGTACCCTGTGGTCCCGAGTGAACAAAACTTCGGAGGTTTGTGATTCCGGCAAACCTGAATTTCCGCACCTAGGAGTATGGCATTATTAATGTTCCTACATGACCTCTTAAACCCGCATAGTCCCCACTCTGTACTTGGGGGACATGTTGGATCCCCCTTGTTTAGATGAAAATCTCAAGTTTTAGTATAGACATCTGGCATTCCTGAACTTTCCATGTATTGAGTGTGGGACAGGCCCGTGGAGAGGCTTCAGTGCCCAGCCCCCAATCCGCACCTGAAAAATATGATTAGAACTGATTACGATGATAAAAGCATGCGAGCTAAATTACTAATAAAATCTGCTTCAAAACTTTCATGACGGCAATGGTAGCGATTTTCATAGTGTTCTGTAGCGATAGCGGTAAGTAGTGAATTTTCTTGTAATTTTCTCTCTGTAATTTTATTACGCTACTACATTTCAATACTGAGATCGCTATTTTGCACTATTACTACCTCCACCCTTTCGAAAATATAGGGTAGGAAAGTCATTTCCTGAACCTGCTCCTGTTTCCTGTGCATATGGAGCCGCAGTCTGGTAAACGCACATACATAAATAAATACGCACAATCTCACGCTATGGCCACTCCGAGATGACAGGCCCATCTCGTTGACATTTTCAATAGTAGCTGCCCAACATATGGAGCCGCAGTCAGGTAAACGCACATACATAAATAAATACGCACAATCTCACGCTATGGCCACTCCGAGATGACAGGCCCATCTCGTTGACATTTTCAATAGTAGCTGCCCAAAAAATTGGTCGCCCCCACCGAGTTGATTTGCTGGATTCTGCGATGGACATGAAAATGCTCTAACCGTACTATGTTTCCCCATTTATATCCTTTAAGTAAGGCGAAGAAGAGTCAAGATGAGATAGGGATTTCAACCTAGAAAAATATTTCAAAAAATCATGTCCGAGTCTCTTGGCCACTGGGCCAAAATAAAGACTCAATCACAAGCATTGATGACGAGTGGCTTGAAGAGCGTTAGTGGTTAAATTCTCTTACATCTTTTCTCCTTCAAATTGATCCTTCCCCTGACAAGGGAAGAAGATAACAAATGACAGTTTGGAAGTGGCCCACCCCGCCAAAAAGCAAAGATCATGGTATACGACTATATGTATTAGCATCACTTTTATGCATGTAGATTCTGTAGATAGATCTATATGTGTCTCGAAAAATTAACCTTATTTTCATTCCTCTGCACACGAGAGGAGGAGAGTTAAAAGCATTTTTCCATAATACTTCCCCATCTCATGACTAATTGACAGTTGCTCTCGCTAAGCTTTCCTTTCACTTCATGCTTTCTCTTTCTGTCTCTCTCAAAGACATCTACGCACAAACTCCACCTCTCCGCTCCCTTATGCTACCCTGAACGGACCTTCAGGTGAGGGGGTAAGAATTTTGGATGTGTGAGCAGATGTGTTTGCATCCGAGTATTCCGATCACACATGCACCAATGGGCGTGCCTATTCGACGATAGCGGAGTTTACCTGTGCTGGAAGAAAGCCACTGCTACGGGGAAATGGAGGAGGGAAGTGAGCTCAAGACGAAGGAGTGGGAAATCAAGTATTCATAGGTCCAGATTCGGATAGGATCTCTTGAGGGAATTTTCAATGCATTTACGCATCCCGAGTGCAGCCAGATTGAAGGCGAAAGGGATAGAGGATCCTAATGCAACATTCAGAGGAAGCTCCATCTCACTTGAGCAGAACAACATAGGCAAGTACACTCGGATCTGCACACACTTTTTACGAGCCTGATGAGTAAGTCATTCATAATAATAATCTATAGCATCACACAGAAATGCTTCAGTGCGCAGAGTCTCCACCAGTATACGGTGGCATGGGGTGGTGTTGGGAGGTAGATCTACCTACAGGGCTCTCTGCAGTTCCGCCATGTCCACTTGTCTCTGAGGGAGCTCCTCAGGCGGGTTTGTTTTTTCGTACACTTTCCCCCTGGAACGATTGTCGTTCCCATGAAAAAGTCTGCAGTAGAGACGACGGATGGATAATGACAACGTCCTTTGCCGGGTGTATAATGCTCTCAGGTCTCAGAGTTTCTACGGTTGATGTCCTATATTTCCGGGTTCTTCGGCGGAGGAGGAAGTGAGCTTGTATGTGTTTGTACGGGTGCGTTTGTTAGGATGGGTGTTTGCTTGCTTATGATGTGAGGGTGTAGGTGTGTGTGCGTGTATGGGCTTACGTGTATGCATGTGAGTTTGTGCCTATGTCCATCCGTGAGGATCATTAAAGTCGTGATAAAGTGGCTGTTGGAGAATCACGGGAAGATCTTTCTAATGGGCGTCGACCATTGTATGCGCCGAAGGTAATTGATCCCTTTGAGAAGTCCATCCGCTCCTCTTGTGTAGGAGATTTTCTACTGTTTCACAAGTCTTCCGGGGGAAGCAATTCAGCTCCCTTTCCGCATTCTTACCCCGTCAGTATGTTCCTGTGCGGGCAGTGGTGTGGACGTGAAGGGTCGAAGAATGGCATGGCTAGTGGTCGCAATTGTCCACTCTGCTCGGCCAACGCTACGCTGGAGCCAAATGAATCCCTTTTAACCCGAAAATCACCTACACTTATTTAGTGGCAATCAGGGAAGAGAATGAGGAGAAAGAAAGTGAAATTTCCTCCCGAACCCATCATGCTTCTTCATTGTAGTACAGGGAAGATGGAGTGAGATCCGAATATCATTCGCTCCATTTTTCCCTCCACGCATTAGCTTGACTAGACTGGTTGGTGGGACACAGAACTCATGCATGTTCGTAATTCAACCTGCCTCGCTCTTACCTCCATGTTATGAGAGACCAGGAGGACAAGTTCACTTATCCAGATCAGTTTCATTTCCTGAAAATTGTATGGAGGGGCTGAATCGGTAAGTTTTTTCGGGAAGAGTGAGGAGGGGATCTGGAATGACACCAATCTGAGGGTGGAAACAATGAGGCGTGTGTGAGAAGGCCTGGTGATGTGGCCTCATGTGAATTTGTACGTAGTGGAGTGTGTGTGTTTGTGTGTGAGTGCGTGCTCGTTTGAGTACCTCACATTTCTCACACATGCGGTGAAGAAGGGGGAAGTCCATTCCATTGGACTCTCCAAGCCCTGCATTAGAACATACATATGCTATTACGTGGTCCTTCCTGATATTCGACGGGATTTCCCGAGGGCTTCCGTTTCATTTAGCCCACGCCGCTCTCCCCCCTGCCCCTATCCCGGGTATGAGGAAGTGGGATAGTGAACGCGGGTGGGAAAGTAAGAGGATGGAGTGGAAATGGTTTCTCATTTTTACGCCGCACGGAATTGTCTCTCCCCTAAAATTCAATTTCGTAACTGTCCTTCAGAAAGCTAGACATTTAGAGGAGGAAAGATTCTTTACTTGAGTCTGGGACTAACAGTATTATTTCTCAGAGAGCAGCTATAAATACCTTTTAGTCATCCCTTGTTCATAGACCAGATCTGGGGGAACAGACGGACAGAACTGTCAACTTGGTAACCATAGACCCTTCCACAGTGGCAGTTCCTTCAAGTCCTGGAGGGGGTATTAGGTGGGACTGCGTACAAACATGCCATTCTTCCGTCCACGGAACTTAACGTACAATTTTGAGGAACCCTTTTTCACATCATTGTATATGCACAGGCAAACGGGGGAGGAAGACATATCTAAATTTCGTACCGATTGGCTTCGATTGTTGACCCGAAACACTAACCATCGGACCCTGAAACCACAAGTCCCCATTCCAGCACAACCTTAGTCACCACCGCGACCTACCGTTCCCAGAAATCCCCTTTAGCATTATTACATCTGCAGTACCCCACCAGCAGCAACCCCACAGGGCAATCCACCACTCCAAAGAGCCTCTACTACAAATACTATCCACCCGTACTATCTCTCTCCCACAACTGTGTAGCTCATAATAAAAAGTTGAGAAAGGAAGTGGATAATAATAATAGTAAGGCGGCTGCGAGCCTTTAACGGGTTGGAATACAAGTTGAGGATGGAACATCTCTCCGAAGATGGGGGCAACGACGGCTAGATCACTTTTTATTTGGAATACGACAGAGTGCAGTGCGCCGGGGAGCAGAGGGGAAATGAGGTAGTTAAGCTACAAGAGGAGCACTTGTCATTTTTCCAAAAACCAAAAGCTATCAGGCTCCATTCCCATTTGTTGTGAAAGTGCGTGCGTGCCGCTGCCCAAGTATGAGTTGACTCTGTACTTACTGAGGCGCAAGTTTGTGTGTGTGTGTGTGTGCAGTGTGCATGTATATGTACATGTGTACATCCGGAAAGTTGAAACTCCTGTCCCTGTTCGGCTGACAGTAGTCGGCTCAGCTTGAGAAGGTGTCATTGGTTTGGGCTGCTCTCAAAAAATGAGTTCCAATATGACACTTTAGGGGTTGGAGCCGTGCCGTAAAGTCGGAGCAAGTACGAAGCCAAGACAGGGATGATGACAGTGAGGCTTCCGTCTGCGGCACTGGAATGTACAAGCGTAGGACACACCATCCACTCCAGATGGGACGTGCAGTATGAGTTAACGAATTATTCAAGACTTTTGAGCCGCAGCTGTTATAGAGAGAAAAGAAAAGTTGTTTCACTATGGCACATCATTATGTCTGTCCCCAGTCCCCAAGTAAATCTAAAGTTGCTCCGTCTCCGCTGCCAAAGCCCTTGGTAGGTGCACGTGCGCATCCCCCACTGGGTGTGGGTGGCGGGTACTGTGTTACGGTGTGTGGAAGTGGCAGGGGTCCTGTACTCCCGTACTGACACACCCGACAGCCTCCCGGTCCTTTCGGTCAGTTCATGCGTAAGTAATAGCTCGTCCCAAGTCCTCCGAGTTGTAGGGACTCGCAGTTGTGTAACTTTATTCCCAGCTTTGCTTACTCCTTATTTTCTCCTTCTTTCTACCATCTTACATCTTCTGCCTCCGCTTTATGAATGGTTGCTCTTGTGGCTCTCTTGTGACTCCTGCTGGGCCACGGGCGATCCGAAGTCTCACTTTCCCCGCCGTCATCGTGTGTACCGTATTGCTATAGGCATGTTGGAAATATTACAAGGAGTCTCTACCGACTTAACCATACTACTAATATCACTAGCTGTCCATTCCTGGTAGTGGGTTTGAAAAATCAGGAAGAGGCTCAGTTTTCCTGCACAAACATAGTCACAAATATCCAGCGGCTTCGAAAATGAAAGCCAACAAGAATTGCAGATTTCACCCATCCAGATTCTGAAATCTTGTCAACAAATTCGTCCTCGTCCAGATTCATACGCGCCACGTAATCTGTAAGGAAAACCAATGGTGCTCACCGAATTCCCTACATAACACATAAGGTTCGGTATGCATCATAACGTCTACTCGCGTGTAATTGAGGTTAAAATTATTTCTAAGCATCATTTCGGGTGAAGGAGTGCCCGAGGGATAAACTAATGCATACCAAATGGTGGACGACGTCCTGCATCCTCTCCCCGGTCTCACTTGAAATCAGCTCCCGCACCTCTAAACACAACATTGTTATTAGATGGAGAAAATTCTTCCAGGGCCCATCGTAGGGGAAGTATGAATGGTACGGCTGATTATGCATGTCTCTTTACCCATGGATAAATGTGGCGGAGGCGTGGAATAATATAAGGAATTCGACAGGACCACTACCAGCTCCCTACCCCTTTCGCTTTCACATAAATGTAGTAGATCTTAGCTCGTAACATGCAGCCCTTCTCCTAAACCCATCAGCGGCCCAGTGAATGTGTCGACTTATTTACAGCTTCTGCGTGTTGGGCCAAGAGGGGGAGCTAAACATCAAATACACATACATGGGCATTCCATACATGTTGCCAAGTGTCACATATTCTTGCGGGAGATAACCCCTGTCTCGTACGTGCGTAGTTGTAGGTTTGAGCGGGTGCCCACATGGAGTTCACATATACATGGGGAGGACTGGCACGCAAAAATGTCATTTTTAACATTATTGCCAAGGGCTGAGGGAGAGCTTTTCTATTTTTTTATCCTTACCACGTCCGCGCCGGCTAGTAAAAGTTGGCTATATGGCTCTCCATGTCCCACGGTGACTATGCTACTGTTGTCGCTTCTATACTTCTACACTGGTGCTCAATGGTTTTCTTCCCTCTATATTAATGCCCCCTACTCTTACCGCCCTCCTCACATGTGCGTGTGCCACTGCTACTTTCTCCGCGGATTTCCCTTGTCTCTCTCACTTTCACTATGACAGCCATCAATTGGAACGAAATTTCACCGTCAAGACAGGGGGTTAGGAACTCTAAGGGGAAAATGGAGAACTAAATGCCCCGATTATTTGAGAGGAAAGAGGAGGCTATACAGAGTACGTAGTGGTACACGCTTACATGCTCACATATACCGGATGGTCTTATACACAACTTTCACTTCGTCCCCCAGGCACTACAGATACATCAGGGCCGAAGATTTCAACTTATTTACATGATGGTTGAAGGTTATAGGTCATCAAGGCCCACAACAACTTCCTAACAACGTATTATTTATGAAATGATCAAAGAGTGTAGACAGCTCAAAGAGATACGAGACGCCAGTCTTGATGGGAAAATATATTAATTTTCACCCCTCATTCATTCCACACGGGATTGGCGGGAAGGGGGTAGTGGAAGTTTGCCGAGCAAAACATGCGGGGGTA
>WJFA01000586.1:0-33544 GCA_009870155.1 Pseudobourletiella spinata
TTGGGTTGCACCATGGTTCAGTTCAATCCTGGTTAGGTTGAACCATGGTTCAGTTCCAACTTGGTTGAGTTTTGCGTGGTTCAGTTCAGGTGGTTGAGTCTCGCGTGGGTGAATTGTCCTAGACCCGTTAGGTTAGATGAGATGAAATGGATGAAATTTGTTAGTATGCGCTGTATTTTAGAATAAAGAACATTATTAGTCGGTTTAAGTTTGTATTGTTTAATACTGCATTAACATTAAGCATGCTTACTATAGGCAAGATATGCAAGTGCGGGTGCCCAAGTTGGAGTGACACTCTAAAACAACTCATTTAACGATGCGATGGAGCTTAACAGGCGATGTAAGGCTGGACTTGGACTTGAGTGGAATACGGGGCAGCAAAAACACGTCCGAGGTCCGCTCGTGAGCCATCGCACGTAGTTTACCATAAGGAACCATAGAGTACAGACCATAAGCCGCAGACTTTTTAGCGCCTTCCTTTAAAAGTGTGAATTTTGTCAAACATGTTCACATACAGTGGTTGATGAGAGTTGGGAAGTTTTGGTAAACTTGAAGAGTTGAAGTGAATTCTCTGTAGTTTGAACTAGAAAAATTACATAAGAGTGATTTCGGAATTCGGGCATAACTTCGTGATTAGAGCTAACTGTTGTCCATTTTAGCGCTACGCTGGTACTTTCCTTCTCTATTCAGCTCTCGTAAGGAAGAACCAGCATTGAATTTCGAAGAACTTATTTCTGAGTTAATGTTGGAATTGCTACTGGCTTTCTTGCTGAAAGTAAGTTGGACTTGTTGTATTTTACCGTAGTTTCTGATTCTGTGATCCATGACGGATCCTTATGTAATTGGTGAATATAATTATTCACATAATTTAATAAGCAGTACTTTCACTTCATTTCTGCGTTAAGAATGAGTCATGCATGGCTTTGCAAACTGGAGCGCTTCGCATTTCTGTCCGCAGATCACCGCAGATCGCATTGCGACACTGCGAGCAGAAGCTTGCAAAATTCCCGTGTGAAATGTAACCCGTATGCGTAACAATACTTTGAACTTGATGAAGAATTTGTTATTCGCATCAGGTGACCGAAAAGTAGAAGGTCGTGACCGAAAAAGCTATTAATGATCATCTTTTGATTATACTGACGAAATAGGTTTATCAGTTTGAATTATTTTTATGGCAATTATGGACAGAAATAAGAACTGAACCATGTGTGTGTAAGTATTTATTGTTTACGTAGAGAGCACCTACGCAGGTTACTTCTGTTACTTCAGTCCTGGGGATCTAAAGTGTGGGATATTTAATAGGCCTTCGTTCAATTCGCGACAACCTCGGGCATTTCGAAACACCTGCCAGCTGTTAAATCTAGAAATTATGCCAATAATCGTTTTGGTTCCCGACCCTGGATCGGGATTTGTAACACAAGTCCCGGTCCCGATCCCGGCGGGGAAATCCCAAAAATCCAGATCCCGTCTACCGACAGTAGTCTTGCTGTTAATCAAGAGGTCAGAGCTTGACTTGTCCTTCTATAGTCAATGGCCATTGTGGACCAATGTGGAAGAACACCATAAGAATTTGACTTGAGATATGGAGATGAAGATCGTATTGAATTTATGTATGGCTTGTTAACATTGAGCATAAAATGTTTTATTCCTCTGCGACCATAATAACATAATATATATATAACACATCATATCAGACATCAAAATCAGTCTAATGGTTACACATAGTGGAGATACAAGGTTTTACTGACTTGATAAAAAATATGAAACTAATCGTGATCAGCCACAATCGTATCGGTGCCATGTATTCATTGACAATAATAGTAACGATGAGAGTTCATTTCCCAAATATTGTAGCGGAGTAATGAGCATCATCCATCGTATAGATTTCATACTAACTCCGCTGTTGTTTTGACTGTTTTTCAAATTATTACAAAAATATGATCAAATAATAATAATAGTATCAAGTATCATCATTACCCACTACAATAGATATTCATATTGTTACTTTAGAGTCAGTCTTGCCATCACAAATTTATGCTTACTTATACTTCATAGAGGTGTGGCTTCGTTTTGGACTTGAAATCTCGTCAAAACGGGAAATTTGAACGTGCTGCTATGTGAGAGCGGTGAAGGCACTTGAGTGTGTATGTGTGTGTACGTGCTTGTCTGTATCGTACAGGAAATGTACAAAAAGTACAATTTAGTTTCTTTATATATATATATAATCTTGATATGATCAGCTAGGTGGGTTTATCATCATTATTATTGCAGAGTACATAAATAGCTTAACATGAAGAGACAACAACAAGCAGTTGCCATTATTGGTAAACAGCTGCTACAACAGTGATATAATCATTGGCGTGCAAATATCTATCCTTACACTTACTTATATATACAACAATATTATGGCTTTACTAAAACAAGTCCAATGACATTCTCATTCATGATTATCTGGATGCAGTAAAATACTTGTTGTAGTGAGGTAGAACGGTACAATTTGAGCGTGGATTACGTGCTCGTGATTAAAGATTATCCGTAACATTATATGTATCCTAACAGTTACCGTAAGTGTTGAGATGGCGTAAATCATCTTTTTTGGGGTCCATGTTTGCAGCAACATTTTTGTACACTCCTTCGCATCCGATTTCTGGTGAGAATCTTCTTTTAGTACAAATCGTCTCTGGGTTCAAGTTCCAATTTAGAAACAGAGAAAATTCACTAATAAAAATCAGATAAGCTACAAAAACGTAACAAATTTGGCCTCTTGGAATATATGTATGTGTATAGAAAATTATACAGGTTGAACTGAACTCCCACTGGCGGGAGTATAAAACTATAAAAATAAAATGGTAATTAGTGAACATAAAATACAACCATGATTTTAAAAATATGTACGCTAATTAGTAAGTGGCATTTGTATTATTGTAATGCCATTTATCCGTTAACTGTAGGTGTAGGTATGCTAACAAGCTTGTAAACTCATAGATATCCATATATGTATATATTTATATGTATGGATGCATATATATCTTATCATTAGGTAATTTGCTAGTGTATAGTTTTCTTTTTTGTCGAGGAACAGTCTACCTCTCTCAGGCATGTGATCAGGCATTTCTCATTACATACTCCTTCAGTCTGTTAGTTGTTCTGCACTATAAATAGTTCAACTTTTGTAGATTCTTCAACATCAGTCTTAGCAGTTTCTGTGAGCCACATAAAATCGTGAGTTTCAGGACTACCCTGTCGTAAGCGTTTTCCTATATGCATCAAATGAGAATTTTCAGTTATGACCACACAAATTGTTATAGGGTTTGAAATGTGGAAATTATTAGCCGGGCTGAACAAACCTGGAAAGACGTGATACGGTGTGTGATTTTTCTAGGAGCTGGCATTGGAATTGGAGACTCGTCGTTTTTTAATAGGAACCACCATATCGAGAGGAATGGTATCTGAGTCATCAGGAAGGTCATCATCTTGAAAATCACAGATTTGATTCGGTTTTGTATTTTTTCTCTTGTTCGGCAAGTTTTTCTTCTGAACATGGGCACTGCCGTGGCTGTCCCCGTTCGTGAGTAAGCTATGGTCCACTCCCAGGTCGGATACATTAGCTAGTATGGGCTGGATGCCACCGTTTGACTTGTGGAGTGATAGTATGGGTAGGGCGGGTAAAGATTTGGACGGTCCCTCCCGCAACCATTTGAGGACGACGCGGATGTTGAGACCGAATTTCCTTGCGACGCCCCGTGCATCCCCTGCCACCTCCTCATCATCGTTGAAGGCCTCGAGGACGAGCTGCTTCTTCTTGTCCGACTCAGATAGTGCCGCCGGCTCCGGCGTGACATTTTCGTTGGACGTCGGGGAATTCGTAGTCGGTGACTTCTTCGGCATCACGTTCCTCAGATAGTTTTCCAGTGTGAGGGAGGCTGCATTGAGTAAATTGTGCCCATTGGACTTGAGCTCCACTCCGGACTCCTCGTGGGCATTGTCCAAGATGCTATTGTTATTGTTGCTGTATAGGAATGGTTCAGACTTGATTCTTATCTTCCCGCCCGTTGCCGTCATGACGTCACCATCCGCTCCCCTACTATTGCTTCCTGTCGAGGATGTGGATAGGTCCATCCCGTAGTCCGCTGGGATCGTCGTGGTCGTCTCCACCATGGAAGAGGGGTCAATGTCATCGTCGGTCATGACAAGAGAGGGTCGGGTGATTGTACTGGATTTAGGTCGCTGTTGACGCTTACGGGGAAGGACGGGCTTCTTCCCCTTCCCACTCCCATTCCCCAGCCCGCTCAAACTCCCAATCATATTGGGGGAGTGTCGGCTGGCTGCTAAAGCTGCTGCCACTGTTTTCGGCTTGCTGCTGGAACTCAGTGCCGGTGTCTTGGGGGAGAGGAACATGTGGTCGGATGTGGATGATTTCTTCTTCCCTCCGCCAGAGGAGCCGTTTGTGTTCCCCCCATTATTATTACTGGCAGTGGGAAGAGCCATGCCGGCGGCGGCGGCCGCCGCCGCCGCCTGGGCCAATGGATGAAACCAGGTGGAATATTTGGAACTGGAATGTGATTCGCCGGTGAGACTGGCTAGGTTCAGTGAGCTGGCCATGTCCCCTGGAAAGACGGGTAGGCTCACCCCTGACTGTTGAAGCATCTGGACATACTCATTCTGCTGTTTGATCAGCTGGAGGGTCTGCTGTGTCATAAAGTCATCCTTCAAACCCCCGCCACCATTCCCATTCGAACCTGGTCCCGAGGCGGATGGTGAGGGGGTAAGGTTGGGTGGGTAGCCAAAGGAGAGGCGGCTCGTGAGCTTTGTGAGTGTAATTTCATTTTTCAAACAGGCCTTCCTTAGCAGTGTAAAGTCCTCCTGTGGGTAGAGATAGCTCAGCTCATCGATGAGTTCTGAGGGGCTGATAAGGTCGTGGTCACCGGACATGTTGTTGCTGCTATTGCTATTCACACCGTTCGAGTTGACCCCGGTGTAGTGAACATTGTTCTGGCTCCTTGTGGATGGGCTCATGGTCGTTGCACTCTGTGGGCTTATGCGGGGGGAGCGATGACCACTGTCGGACCGATTCCCCGACTTGCTATTCCCCGTTGGCGTACTTGCCTGCGGAGGACTGGGGTCCAGGTCGTGGAGCATTGAGGCAGAGTTGCTGAGGAGGCCGAGGTTGAGAGCTGCGACGGAGATGTTCCCGCCTTGTGGAGTGGAACCACTCTGGGGTGACCAGGGCGCCTTGATCCGCACCGCATCCCGGAGTGATAGAAGCGTATTAATTGCATTTGCCATCACAGATGAGGAAGACCGCGGAGAGGAGGACTTGAGTGGGGGCTTGGTGGAGCGTGCCGCTACTGCCGCACTCTCGCACGCTGCATCGGATGACTTGACCTGTGTGCACAAAAGACAAACAATCCCGCTTATAGTCACTCGCCAATTTGCGAACTCAGGCGTTGCCCTGTGACGCCCTCATAATCGGTAGTGCTAATTATGCTGGGCGCTCAGTACCACACACACAAGCTTACATACAAACCTATACAAGCACGCACATAGACACACATGCACATATACGCACACAACCATGCATATAAACGTACGTACACGCACCAAGAGACACACACACACACACATTAAATCAGCCTATATATTGCTACATGTGATCTCCCGCAACTTCCGACCCTATAGAGCCCTAATTCGTGCATTCGGACGTTTGGGCCTACAGAAATGATCCGATGTCAACCGAAGGGAAGACTAAATACAGAAATCTTGTAGAGGATTTTACCATTACGACGCAGTTTTTCCACAACTGCGAATGAAATGTGAAGGCTTTTAGTCGGAGGTTGCTGCTGCTGGAATATATATCTCTGTTTCACCCGAGACACACGCACACACGCACGCAAATATATACATGCAGACGTTCACGAACAGGCGACGACGATATTATTCAGCCCAGCAACGGTCAGGATGGAGAGTAGAGGAAGGGAGGAAACACTAAACTATGTGCAGAGACAAGGACTTTATTGGGGAGGAAGGAAAACAATCTGTAATTGGTGACGGTGTTGAGGATAGACGAATGACAGTTGGCTGATAAAGGGAATGTAGGAACATACAGACGGTTGATAAAATCCCTTGGGCCAACTCACTCACTGACTGTGAGAATAATTGTGTAAAGTTGGCTCGTCCAAATATTCAGTCTCTTTTTCACGACAAGACACACACACGCACACACACATGGCGGTACACTGCTATATATTGCACTCTGTGCCACCACGGCTCATCATCATCTCCTGCCCCAACCCATGAGCATGGTGCAGATAAAGTTAATACTCGTACACACAGGCACACACATGCATAGAAGTAACACTGTCGTCACGTGAGCCACCCTCACTTGAATTCATATTACAACACCATTGTTGCCCATCCACTTTTCCTATGTATTGCTCAAATCTGTGTAATTCCAGTTCCCGTTAGGCAGCACTACAGTGTGTCTGTGTGTTTGTGTGTGTGTGTGTGTGTTTGTGAGATTCCCACCTTGAGCCCACCTTCTTTCCAGACTATCTTGGAAGAACACTTTGATGAGGTGTGGGAGAGACACGTCTGCTAACACCGGATGAAGGAGATATAGAGAAAACTGTGTACTTTCCGTCCACTTGAGTCCCACCCGTAGGCATGAACCGTTTCTGTCACCGATAATATTACTCCTCCAGCTATGCAGAGGCTAGGAAACTTGAGAACAAACTTGACAACGTTTTTTTTAAAAAAAAATCTCACAGACTATTCCGCAAACCGTTACTCGTCCACAGCTCGTCCTCCGCTTGAACAAGCACGCCCTTCGTACATGTGCTAAGTACTTTTGCTATAAATACTGGAGATAGAAGTGGAGCGCCAACGTTACCCTCTCACTCTCCCCGTACAGTCAATTCTGCTAGGGAAGGGGAAGATAAAGAGAGAGGTAAAGTGAGAGAGAGAGAGAGAGAGAGAGAAAGAGCAAAGCGGAGGTTCCAGAGGAAAAATTAGGAAGAGAATGGAAATGAGTCATGATAGAGTTTATGAGAAGCAAGAGAGTTTTGCAAGTTAAAACAACAGGGAGACTAGTGAGTTTCTGTGTGTGTGTGTGTGTGTTAGTGTGGAGCGAGGGGTTGGGGGACTGCTTATGTGTGTGTCTGTGTGTGCATGGGTAACGTGGAATTCTATTCGGCGACAACAATGAGCCAGTTAAAAACTTGTGTGCTGCTGCTCCTGGGATGTTCAAGGGTTTCATTTTCAACTTCTCCAAAGCCTTATTTTGAAGCCCTGCAGCGGTGTAGCCCTGTAGGCTTCTGCCTTACTTTGCCCATTAGACAGGGTGAGCGAGAGGACGGGACTGTGAGTGAGTGAGTGTGTATGTGTGAGTGAGAGAGGAATAGTTGGTTAGTGAAGGTTGATTTTTCAACAAATCCAACCCAGAGGTTCCTCCAGACTTGAGAGATGTAAATATATGTATGTATGGATACAATGTGTTCATGTAGAAGGTAGGCTCTGTGAGGGACGGTATTTTGAAATGGATGCACACACGCACATATCACTGTGTGTGTGTGTGTATCTGACTGAGGTCCTTTGTCTGGTTTTCTGGAGGAGTCTCCCTCCTGCTGGAGCTTGGCTCATATTAGGCATTCGTGGGTTGTAGTAGAAGTTGAAGTAGTAGTAGTAGTAGTAGCTGGAGAGTATTAGCTGACTGTGTGAGCCCTAGCTATGTGCGATGTTGAGCAAAGGTAAACTGTCGTCGTAATGGCTGTGGAATAAGAGTGCTGTTACTGCTCCAGGTTACTACTCTCTTACCCTACCTACCCTAATGCATATTGTTTTACGTTTTTCCTCATTCCACCCCACGGACAACTCACAGGTATTCTCCTTCTCCCTACTGCTGCCTTCCTGCCTGCCTGTTCCCTCTCCTCCTGCCACCGCTCTCGTATACCTCTCACCCGTATGCATGCCTCGTTCGTCAGCTTTTGTCACGTCCCATCTACCATTTCCACTAGGACTACCACACAAACACCACCACCACCACCTCTTCCTAATGATTGACTTGATAGGATTTTGGAAAATGTAAGAACTATAGCGTGCAACTGCAGTGTTCAGCAGGCATGCACTACTGCTGGCCCAGGCCTACATATCAACTTGGATCAGTGGTGGGTAAAAGTTACGTAGTATATGCATGCGGAGTCCATACGTATAGCCCATCAAATTGGTGTGAGTAAGGGAGTTGATATAGCATGAATAATCATAGTAATAATAATAACAATAATAATAATGTTACCGTTATTATTGTTTTCCTACTGATTTACTCTTTGGACATTCCCAGCTGGATTCATGCATGTGGTACTGGTCAGAACTAGTCATAAAGGACTATATCGCGGGCTGGTAATATGGCGTGTCGGGAGTCTAAATGCTTACGTTAGCGTGTACGGCTTTACCCAATATAATGTTAGCCCGTATTTATTTTGTTCCATGTTCTTGTGTGTGTGTGTGTGTGTGTGTGTGTGTGTGTGTGATGTGTGTGTGTGTGTGTGTGTGTGTGTGTGTGTGTGTGTGTAGTACTCCTGTGTAGATTCGAAGTAGCAAATGAGACAAAGATGTATACGTGGTTACATATGGAATGTGAGCCGAGGAATTGAGTGGGGTGAAAAAATTGAAGCCTGCTGATGCATGTGAATTAGCCATACATGTCCTGGGTGAGCCTTTGTGAGCCCATACATAAGTAGATGGATACTGGCGTGTGAAGGGGCCCTGCCTTGAGTGTGTGCCTCCGTCACCATGTAAGTGAGCAGCAAGGAGCTCTGGCTGCGGAAGCACATTGTACACAGGATCACGTAAGATGGGGGGATGAAAGGAGTGAGGCAATGGCAAGGATGTATACCTGGATATGCGATCTCTGCTGGATCCACTTTTGTACTTGACGACGATGGATTCGAAACTTGCGAGCGGTGGCCCGCTGGTTGCCCACACACTCGGGGTCGTGTGCAAAGGCGTTCACCACTGTCCTCTTGAACTCGGCCGTGAAGATGCGGCGGGAATTGGATGAGTTCCCTTTCCCGTTCCCACTTCCGCTCCTCTTCTCAGACGGAGGGATGGCAAGATGCTTCGGACTATCCGTGGGGGATCTAATAGGATTTGGCCTTATGTTAGACGATGATGATGATGACGGCGGCGGCGGTAGATTGTTGCTAGGACGGAATTTGGCTCCGGCGGGTTTGGATCTTGGATGTAGGATCCGCCTCTTGCAAGTGTTACTGTTGGCACTCCTAGCCCGAATTTTGGCTTGGTGTAGACGTTTCGTCGTGGTTGCACTCGGGTTGGCCGGGATGGTCGCAGGTGTGGGAATGTGATGTGGGGGACCTGTCGGGGGTTTGGCTTTGGGTAGGTAAATGGCACGAGCGTCCGAACCGCTAGTAGGTTTCTCCTTTTGATGGCAGTTGCCTGCCTTAACTGACTTTCCCTCGTGTGGTATTCTTGCCCTCGAGTTTCTTCCGCTTCCTCCACCTCTGCCAACTCCTACAACGACGATGTTGCGGTCTCGTTTCAACTGTTGCACTGGTGTGGGGCACAGTTCCGCTGTCAAGATCAGTAATAGACATTGAGAATTCTGTAGGCTGTGTTAAACCATGGATTAGGATGGATACAAATTTGTGTGGTCATAGAGGAACTTACTTTGGTTAATTTTCATTCGGACAATACATTGATTGTATGGTTTGGAATGGAATTGTCCTTGTTGTCCCTCCAAGTGGAGCGGAATAGAAGTAATTGTAAGTGTGCAGATGTCCTTGTTTCATGACCAGATGAATGTACAGTATGAGCCTCTACTAGGAAGAGTGGCTGGGTGAGGCGTCCGATGTTTGGCTAGGGTTTTGCACTTGCAGAATCTAGCTTTCACTCTATGGCACAAAACTTTCCCTGCTTTCACCTTTCGTTGCACTTTTTTGCAACTTTGTGTGTGTGTGTGTGCGGGCTCACTCCCCGCTGTTGTCACAGCACTTCGATCCCAGTCAGCAGCAGAAGTGGAAATGTGAGTGCATGGTATAGCTCCCCAGCTCCGAGCTTTCTATACGCTGACCCGGAGGGCTTGAGGGTAAATTATCCTTTAAAAAATGGTCAGAGATGGACGACTCTCTGAAATCACAATTTTTAATCACGGACGGGCGGCGGTCGATATTTTGGCACGTAAATAAAATTTTTCATGGATCCACCGGAAACTTCGTAGCATGATTTGCTCAGTTTTGAATCCCGCTAACTGAATTTATGCTAATGTTTTGTACAACTTACTGCTGGTTACAAAATTGGTAGGAGTTGACGACAGTTACTACAAATGTACGCACGGGTCATTGATATGACAGGCTAATATATATGTATGGTCACTGTCGGAAGGAACTATGTGGAACTGGAATGAGGTCCTTGAATTGGTAATAACGGAGGGATTGAGTGGGAGGTGGAACTATGAACACGGCACTAAAGTTGAACCTGGCTATTCCTGCACAAATTGGTGACACACATTCACAATAGCATGCACTGCGTAATATGCACAGGGAGTCGTGGGTGACTCCTCTTTTGAATTTTCACAATTTCTATAAGAATTTTCCCGATCCAACGTTTTTTGCCGCTCTTCCGCAATGAGTGTCCGTGTGAGCCTTTTCCACACGGTATCTCCTCCTAAAGTCTCACAGGGTAAACGGGTCCAGTGGCTGTGTTTGTGAGGTGAATCTCCTGTTTTTTTGCGGATAATTTTAAATATGAGTTTGTAATCTTGATGATGATATGATGATTGCACATGAGATCTTTGGACGGAGAAACTTTTGGAGAAAAAGAAAAACAGCAACTGTGAGCCTGAACGGAGATTATGAGAGCGGAGGGAGCTGGAGTGAGTCCACCACCTCCTGTTGCTCGGAGCAGGAGCAGAAAACTTGAGATCCGTTGTGAATACACTTGATCCTGGTTGAGAATGAAGTGGTTGGTGTGGTACTGGCAGTGTTGTTGGTGCTGTTCGTGGACTCGTGTTTGTGTGTGTGTGCGTGTGTGTGTGTGCCTATGTCTATGTGTACGGAAGATGATGTTGTCCTTTTGCGTGTACTGCCTTCGATCATGCCTGCGTACAGTTTTTTTCGAAGGGCTATATATCCAGCAGGAGTAGCAAGGAACATCAGCAGAAGCAGTAACTAGAGAGAGAGAGGATGGATCGGAATCGCCTGGTCTCTGTCTCTCGCTCTTCCTATATGTACATGTGGTAAAAGAATGTGCGTGGAGAATGTTTGGGGTAGTTATTACTACTACTACTACAGTACTCGTCGGGGATGGGATGCATATAGGTGGTGGTGGTACTATATACGGATTAGAGTGTAAAAAATTGTATTGGAACAAGGAATAAACCTTGGTGAAAAGATAAGACGACAAAGGCCGAGTGCAAGACTTTTTCGAAGGAGTAAAAAGTGAACGTAAGGGTAGGTTAGGCTATACTGTTTTATTATTATTAAGAAAGAATCCTCCGTCTTGGCACCTCTCTCTCTCTCTCTCTCCCTCTTTCCTCCAGTCAGTCAAGTCGACAATCCTGGTCATGGAGCGAAAAGAGTGATCGAGGAAGGGAGCGAAAGTGTGTGTGTGTACCACGTAGATGCACTTTTAGTATGTACATGGACGTAATTCAATGTACAGTAAACGGGAGGACGAAGCTCCGTGAGGGAATGGCCAAGGCAATAATATAAGGTAAGGATACAGACTTAGAGGAGCAAAAAAAACATTTTTTGGGCCTTGGTTAAAGAAAACTGGGCTGGGCTTCTTTTGATTCCATCTCTCTCAATATATTATTCCATACGATGGCATTACTTAAGTTCCACCATGGCGTTGTCTACTTGTCCTAGTTATTCACTTTGCAGTATATGTGCCTACATCTGTACGTGTGTGCATGTGTATTTGTGGATGTGTGTGAAAGTGCCCCTTTGTGCGTAGGGGTGAATGTGGGTTTCATGTTTATGTGCGTATATGTGTGACTGACTGAGTGTGTGTCTGGATCTTACGCACGTTTATGTAGAGTGAAGGTCTGTAGATGCAACTGTTATGTGTGTGTATGCTCCAGGCCCTATGCTAACACACACCTAAAGTGTTGCATGTGCATGTATCTGTGTGTGTGTGTGTGGACGACGAAATTAACTGCTAGCCTTATTGCCCCATATAGCCCATCCAGCTTGAGTATTACGTTGGTCCTTGGGGGGAGTAATCACTATATGAGTGCATACGACGAGGATCCAGATTTGTACTTACGCACGTCCCTTATACAATGAACAAATGGCTTGCATAAAGCGAGCCTTACAAGTGCTGACGCATTTATAGGAGGTAGGAGGAGGAGGAGGAGGAAGGCTCACTTTCTGGAACTCCTGCTGCTCGTTTTACAAGGCGATCTGTCTGTAGCTGGTGTGTGCCTATTGCTTATACTTTCGTGCGTATGTGTCATGTGTGTGCGTGCGTGCGTGTGTATATGTGTTTCTCGGTTACCATAGCGTTCCCCAGGACTCATGAATATATCTGTGTGTACAAGTAACATGCGTAGGGGTGCGGGGGTTGTTGGCGAGGTTGCATTACACACGGTCGTATTCCTATTGCAAGGAAGCATTACAAGGGTCTCCGCGTCCTCCCCGTATATGCATCGTCCGTGGGTCTTTCCACTCGGAATTGCAGTCCAATCCTACAACTTACGATGACGATGGTGAAGGGAGAGAGAGAGAGAGCCTTTAGTGTACGTAGTATTAAAGCATATATATATATGTGTATACAGTGCTAATGTGTATCTGTCTATGGATGCTATTGCATGGTAGAGTGTAGTTTACACTTGAGTTTCCTGCATTATTGAGATGAGGAAGGGAGCGGGCGGTAGTGTGCAAGATTATTAATACGTGGACACAAGAAGGGCACTTTCTGGTTAGAGGTAATGTGAGTAAATGTGTACGTATTCACATGTGTATGTGCGTGCGTGTGTAAGAAGCAGTAGAAATGCTCTGAGGGACGGCGTATACATATGTATGTGCACGAAGCATTATTCTACCCCATGCTCCAGGGACATGGGCAAGCAATACTGGACCGTCTGGAGAGTGAGAGAGACAGAGTATTAAAAGTTATTTTATGGATGGAAGGGTTAAGGGATGACGACTCTACGACGAGCAGGAGAGGAAGAAAAAGGAGTTATAGTGTTGGAGGGGACGGTTATGCTGGGTGTGTGTGTGTGTGTGTGTGCGTTTGTGTATAGATACTCTTCTTCTATGAGGAACGGAGCGAAGGGCTCAACTGTGTAGCGCCAGGAGAAAAAAATTTACCCTGCGCTAAATTATGTATGACTCATATAAAGAAGGGATACGTCGTTGGCGTGCCTCTACTTCATATAAACATGCACTCACACACTCATACACACACACACACACGCACGTACACACACGTTGCCTTGTTTAATTTGTTTTTTTCTCAGCCTGACTTTTCCATTAGAGAAAATACCAATGGTCCTGATTCCAGCTCCCACATAATTTTGTAGACCTTGAGGCTCTTGTGCTATTGCTTCTATGGTGCCTGAGTCACTCACTTGATCAATTTCATTCCCGCTACCATCACCACCACCATTTCTCCTTCCTTGTGTAGCAACTTATAGCAACTATATGTGGCTACACCGGTGAGGCTAATACTCACAGTGAATCAGTCATTCAGCTGAAATCAACTATTGTAATGCTAAAAGTGGAAGAGAAATGTCTACGTGTACCTATGTAAAGCTCATGCGGAGACATCCTAGTTCCTAGGGACTAATCTATAAAGAGAGTTGGTGGAGGACGTAATCCTATGTGTTGCTGATTCAAATCGGAGTGGATGAGGCTCCTAAAGCTGACATCCCTTCCCGAGAAATACTGGGATCGCCTCACTCATTCCTGATACATTAGGAGCGGCCTGTACGATTCCATATAGTAATACAGCTGACCTGACTTCCATTATTCATCATCACTGTATACACGCTTCATTGATTTTTCTCTCTCTCCCTCTTGGGATGATATCGTGGCTTTTTTGGGTTGAGAGGAGGAGGAGGAGGAGGAGGAACTTTTAAGTGCACACACTGCATACAGCCCCACTCTGCTCAAAATTCCAGCAACTCTTCTCCATAAAACTGAATTGGACAGGTAAAGGCGCAGGAGTAGGGAGGTTTTTACTGGTCATACCAGTAGTAGTAGTAGTAGTAATAGTGACGGCACTTGTGCTTGGAGAAACAAGTTTTGGGCATCGAGCAAGTATTCCCTCCATGTCCGTGTGAGGCAAGGGATGATGTTCTTTCGTGGAATCCATGGCCTGTCCGTTCTAAGGATCATCATCATGATGTGGATGATGATGATGAGGATGTGGCTGTGGCTGTGAAAAAGTCGGGTGGAGAGAGTATACGGAGAAGAAATAGCAGTTACACGGGCACAAGTAATCTTCTTTTGCGTTCCATTGCACTCGCTCTTTCTTCAAAGTGGCTTATGTAGTACATGGATGGGGTCTACATTACAGCCGGTTCAGTAGAGAGCTTATAGAATGGGAGGTGAGGAAAAGTGGTATAGAGCTACTTATATTTACTGCGGTTGAATGACTTAAAAGTAGCTGATGATGATTCGAATGGGTTCTCCTCATCACCGCCGACGCCGCCGCTGGGATTCACAAAGAAATTTCTCACTTGAATGATCGTATCATCAGATCTCCGTTAATATTACTACTGCTGCACTCAGGAGCTCGTTGGTTTGTTGGTTATCATGGATCACATTGAGAAAGTCCACGAGGGAGGTTTGTTTTAATAGTTTCCCAAGTTTCACATTTCGGCCTGCCTGTCAATGCACCGTTACGAGGGCAAGTTTTAACAATGATGCTCTTGCTTTTGGTTGCTCTCATGCCAATTAAGCTCAGCTGCCTAGCATATGCGGAAATTTCTCCCGGCTTTCGTTCGTGCGGGTGAAGGGGAGATAAGAGTGGCATTGGCGTCATTGTCAACATGGTGGATGAGAGCACTGACAGGTTGTTGCTGTTGCTGTATTTTTTCAACTCGCTTCCCACTACAGTGGCTTCCTCCTTCTGAATTAGTCCCTCACCACCACTGGTCCTGTTCCTCATCGTAACCGATAATCAATCTTTCACTCAGGATGAGAACGGAAAAATTATGATTATACACCTCTCAATCATCTCAGTACCCCCACATGACTGTTTGTAGCTTCCAGGAGGTGAGTCCCAAGAAACATCAGCGTCCATCGTACAGATGGATATTATATATCGACGGCTAAACTGCAAAAGCCAGCATTTGATTTTTGGCTCAATTGCAAGACCCACCATATCCACTTTTGTTTTCTCAAAACCTACCATATCCACAAATAGCTCAGTATCCTCCTACCCACACAATAAAATAATTCAATTTATTAAAACTTGGTTTCTATGGCTAGTTTTTGGCGTAATTCACTATATAGTACATAAAAATTGAAGTTCCTGACTTTTTTCAAACTTGATCTTTACTCCCCGCCTCTTGGTTTACACTGCGCATAAATAATAGACGATTTTGCGTTTAGAAATTTTTACTGTTGGCTTGTGCTGGTTTTCGCAGCTGAGCCAAAAATCAAATGCTGGCTTTTGCAGTTTAGCCGTCGAAATGCTATGATAGATATTAAATATACCATGATAGATATTATTATGCTATGATAGATATTATTATGCTATGATAGATATTAAATGTGCTATGTTGGATAATATTGGTAGATTGTATGCAGCCTGTAGCCTGTGGTAGATGGTATTAAGGCCCTGAATAGCATTATATAGACTTATTATCGGCGATAATTTTGAACTAGTCCCACAAGTGCAAATATGAATTTTGAAATCCCTCATGGCTTATTAAGGGCACTGGTGATGGCGCCATAGGATTTCTGGATTTTTCGTCGGATGTGGACTCTGTTTAAACTGAATTCGACTGACAGCTGGTTTCCATTTTTTCATGCGGCAAATGGTGCAGAAAAGGAATGGGGAGCGGGTACGATGCAGTATGGCCTGGCTACTCTCCAGTATTATAGATACATGCACTCAAGGTTTTCTCTGACTCCAGAGAATCATCTTGAGGTAGTCGTTTCATTTCATGACCATGCTCGCCCGGCTGCTTATATGCTGAGGATATAGCACGCAACGTAGGATTTCCTCGGGCAGTCGTCTCTGTCTGGGTAGCAACAGGTGGTACACTACCTCATATGTACCCGTGATTGATGAGACTGGAAGGGAGTGCGGAAAAGTCTTGTGGGATAGCAGAGTCTATAGGCTGGTCTGCCGTGCCGTATTGGCGTGAGGAAAATTGAGCCAGAGGCTGAGACAGGACGCGGGGCATCGACTATTGTTGTTTAAAAATTATTTCACATGGAGTAAGTAGTAATTTGTCTTGAGCTGTAATATGACACTAATAATTCCGCCTGTGTATTGGATCATGATGAACTTCTTTTACAATGCTTTCCGGTCGCAGGAAACCATATTGTCCACTTTCCTGGCGGACCCTTCTCTTCTGCGTCCAGCTGGAAACTGACGTAATTAACATTGAGTCGTGAGCTGTATGGTTTTTACTCTATGATCGTTGCTATGGTAACCGTGTCAACATTCGGCGACGGTGGAGAATTTGATTTCCTCACGTCTGGATCACTCTGTGTAGAGAGTGTTGTAGTGTTTGACATTTGTGTGAATAACTTGTAGGACGACACTCCAGAGGAGTTCATGAGAGCTAAGTAAAGGAATACATTTATTATCATTATTTGTAAAATTATGAGACCTTGGAAGGTGACTGTCTGTGTGTCCGGCTGTTGGTCGTCTTGGTGGTGGAGAGGCGTCGGGGTTAACTTTCCCAAGTTTGGTGGTGGACCTGGAGCCTCCTGCTCGTTGCTCCCCTCAACCTCGGCCGAGGCATGCTGAGAAAACTGGGATTAAAGAGGATACGCTCAAAGAGTTTATCCTCGTCGTCATCTCATGAGATGAAGTTTGAGGCAGGTTTAGCATCATCATCATCATCATCACACCAAAATACTTTCCACTTGACCAGGCAGGAGGAAGAGTGGGTTCGGAGGAGATACGACGACACTGCCAAGATGATTTTCAAGGTGAACTTATTGTTATGCTCGGAGAGCAAATGTATGTATGCATATGTATGTACGGGATGAATGAGAATTATTATTTACCGGACATATTGGTGGGTGAGGACTTTGTCAGAATGTATTTTACATGTAATAGGAAACAATGATGGTGATGATGACAAGGGATGGTGGAGGAAACAAGGAAAAGTAAACAAAGTGTGAATGTGAACGTGTGTCCTGTGTCTCTTGTGTAGGATGGGTTCGAAGACCTAAGCAAGAGTTCAGTCCAACTTGGAACATATTCTGATGGCTACTTAATTTTCGGGACGACGAAATCACTCCAAATGTATTCCTCCAATGGGAATAAACCTATCTGGCTCGTCCGCTCCAAAAGTAACAATAGTAAGCACGGCAGTCCGCCGCAAGTATTGGCGCTCAACAACTGGAAGATTGGAGAGAGTCGTCGTGTGATGCCGTTACATTTGGAAGATGCCAATGAGCAGACGATTATTAAGACAAGTGGGGGTAGAAGTCGTAATTTTTGCCGTATATCCTGACCTCCGGTCATCCCAGAATTTCTTGATGGGTCAGGGATGACGCCGTCGCCTCACTCCTCTTGCTCCCATAATGTTACATTTCGGGTAGGTTAACGCATGTGTGAGCGTGCGGGAGTGTGATTCAGAAAAGAAGCCAGGAGTCGTGGGAGGCTAATGTATATATGTATAGGTAAATATAACTTAGTTATTATGATAGCGTGATGGTCGGTTGTGAAATTTGTTTGGTTTTTTTTCCTTGCTGGATTTGAGGTGACTGGAAAGGTGATAAATTCGTGTCCCTGTTCCAAGGGTAAATGTGTGTATGTGTGTGTGTGTTTACAAAGATTTGATCCGGGCGGATGGTCATCGTGAGTGTATGCTCAACTATATGCTCCCATACCATCCACACACTCTCATGGAGTTGAGAAGTGTGAGGGAAGGAGGACATTTATATACTGTGTATGTGTGACTTATCTCGGAGTTGTTTTGGAGGAAAGGAGGATCATGCAGAGAATTTAGCTGGTCGTTTTTGCCTTGAAAACTCGCAGACGACGGCGACGATGAAGGAAGTTTTTTTGTATTTTTATTATGTGTCCAGATGCTAAGAGCAGCTCAAAGTTCTTCCTTATCGGGCCAATGTTTTTATTTGGAAGGGAGAAGCGCAGAGTTAGTGAGAGAGAGACAGGCGAGTAATATCACTCATGTGTCTACGTGTGTGTGTCAGTCCTACAGTCTTATCGGCGGCTCATCCCTCATGTCTGCTTTCTTATATAGTAGGTTCCATGGACTATTAGTTGGGGCAATTTCCTAAGAGTAACGAAAACCACGGGCTCCGGATCTTTTATCACCACAGAAAGGGTACGAGGGTTCAGGGTACACTCACGGTTCCTCTTCGCTCCAGTTCGTCGGGGTCGCGGGAATGTATTAAGGGGCCGCGGAGCTAATGAAAGCCTCCCGGGTTTCCTTTCCTTAACCCTGCCGGGTTGAATAGTGCTAGTATATATGTATGAGTTAATGGGGCTCACATATATTGGTGATACTGCGGAGAGGCCTCCGCCGAAGGGTGATGATGGTGGTGGTGATCTGTGTCGGCCTCTGTTTTCACTTTTACCATTTCATTATGACTACGCATAGACTTTAGCAGAGTTATTTTAAGGTGCATCTGAGTCATCGTGTCAAATGTCAAGAGGCGAAAGTGTTGCCACTTGGGAATAAAGCTCTCATCTCCCTTGTCCCTGTCCACTTGGGCACACATAGTGACGTACGTGGGATGCACACACGTATTTACATGGGATGTCCTGATAAGGATGATACTCCAAGGATGAGATGATGATGCCCCAGTGATACATGCACAGAGGACTGATCTTTCTGTAGACATGCACTCCAGTAACTGTGATGGAGGAAGGACGTTAGCGGGAGTTGTTGTAATGCGAATGGCTCTCTGACGTCTGCATTTACGTCCGTCTAAAGTAAATAGTAGAGGCAGAGGGGAGATAAATTTTTATTTTCACTTCATCATGAATGTGAAACATTTTGAAATTTATTATCAGTATTTCCTGCGTAGATAATAGCCAGGCTAGAGTGGAAAAATACTGTGTCACCGTGCAAAATATCTTTTCCCCCACTCCTGATCATCATGATCCCGATGAGGATGACCAAAGTGAGATGAAGATGTTTATGCTTAAACTGGGATGGAGAAGGAGGAGGAAGATTTGAAGGAATACTTTATTCAATAAAGTACTGTCGTTGTGTGTATACGGGTAGACCGTGGGCCGTAGTAGGGATCTGATGGTGGCAATCAAGCTCTCATGCCGTGTCTATCCGTCACAAGATTTTGTATAATATGACGTGTGAAGTTGTGCTAAACTGTAAAATAACAATTTGATAAAAGAATAAATTACAAGTTGATTCCCAGTTTGTCCTCATTTGCTGGAAAATTAAACGTTATCACATCTGTAGAATTGAATCTGAATTTCCTTCAGATTTATATGTGCGGGCGTGTGAGCTGCATTTTGCTCTTGTATACGCCTATAATGTCCACTATGCCGAGTCTTTGAAACAATATGGTAAGGATGTTCCAATATACTTGGTCAAGTGAGGAGTATTGGAGACGTGCATGGTGTCGTCCAGCTCTTTTGTCGGGTGATATGTGATATTGTAATGAGGGTGGGTGAGAAATACGTCGAGCCGGGGGCATCCGCGGTCGTGTGTCAAGAAAATATTTTGTTGTATTTTATTATTATGCTATGTACATTGGATGATAATTATATAACCTGATATACCGGCCGGTTGAGTTGCTGTTCAAGTTGACTTTCTGTGACTGCACGTCTATTTACGCTCAGTTGCTACGACGTGGTTTTATGTTGGAGCGATACGAGACGGTGCTGTGATGAGTGTATAATCTTGATGATAATACCGAGCACATATATTTGTGTGTTGACCGGCTCTGTATGTATGTGTGTGTGTGTGTGAAGAGCGGACTGTCATATGGAGGAGGTATATAATTGACGACGAAGTCCCTTCGTCTTCGTCTGCACCCGCAATTGTTTACGCGTCCTTTAAACTGTCCTTTCCAAGGTTTATAAGCTTGGGTTTCTACTGAATTTTCAACGATTTCTTGAAAAAGAGTGGTAGAAGGAGGAACGTACATTTGGCTCTAAGGAGAACAAGGCGTCCGCATAGCAGTTTGTCCAGATTGGGGACTGCTGGACACCGTGTCATTTCATTCCTGTCAACTAGTTGGTGATCGGACGGACGGATGTGTGGTGCTGCTGCTACTGCTAATTTCTGGTCATTGATACCTGTGGGTGGTGAAGTGGGGGAAAATGTAAAGGAAATCTGATAATTTTTCTCATTTGACTCGCGCAGGACGATTAGAGAGGGGGTACTCATTTGCAAAGGAACGTTTTGCTTGACGACCTCAAAGAAGACGAGATACTGGAACAATAACGACGACGACGACGGTGGCGGCGTCGATCACGGGTTGTAAGATTGGGAAATCTGATCCTGATTCATCAGCATATTAGTCAGATATTATAAAGGAGGGAGATTGAAGAGACGATCAGTGACGAGGAGCGTGTTGGAGCGGTGGTGAATTTTACCCACATTTTTCGGAGCAATCCTGCAGCTTTGTGGCTGCGGAACATGACCAGTCGTCTCAACAAATTGACCAGAGGAATTTCGTTCATTCGTGGACCGCGCTCTTTGTGGACTTCGGGTAGAAATAGTAAGTGTGGGAATTCGTGTGGGATTTGCTCAGTGTTGAATAATACGTGTAGAGGAACGAGTGCCATGCCGATCATAGCCGCTGTCGTTGCCCACCGGCGCTATCATCCGAAACAGTCTGAGACGTTAATGACTAAACAGTGTGCCAAAGGGACTACACCGATAATAAGGGTGAACCAGTGCGGTTACCAAGTGTACAGTGTGACGACGGGGAGTACGAACGGGTGCACCAACAACAATAATTTTTCCAAGCCCATCCACCCGCAGAACTACTTCCCTCAGCAGCAACACCAACACCAGCAGCAAGCTAATTTCTCCACGAGTGCCAAGTCTCTACGGAGTAAACTGTCGGGTGTGCTCAACCTCACATTGACCCGGCTGGTCAATCATGACCACGAGGAGTCTCGCCGATTTTATGCCAAGGGAAAAGGGGCTCGTGGGAAGCCGGTGGTCAAAGTTAATGAGGATGAGATGGCAGAGCTCATAGACGTGGATGCCTATAAAGGGCAGATGGATCAGCTCACGGAGCAAATGCGGGATGATTTCGCGAAACAACTCAGTGTTCGCAATACTGCAGGTTGATATCATCAACAGTTATTATTATCATTATTAGTATCATTATTATTGTTATTATTATCTTCCGTATTATTATTAGAAGAGTGTGAATTGGATTCTTAGAAGGACTTTTGTGGAGGTCCTTGAGGGATGATCGTGGTGAGATACGGTGAAGGTCGTAACGCTATGGGTAATCTGTAGGTGTGTTGGAGATGCTCATGGTAGAGTTTGAAGGGGAAAAGTACCCTTTGCAAGAGCTGGCGCAAGTGGGAAGGAAGAATCCACAGCTTGCTATCCTCAACTTGGCTGCTCTGCCTGACGCCATTCAGCCCGTTTTGAAGGCCATTGATGAGTCCGGCATGAACCTCAATCCACAACAGGAGGGCACCACGATCTACGTCCCTTTGCCCAAGTATGTCTGTTGAACTGTTTGAGAGTCGTATGTTCAAACTCGAGCTGGATCTGACTTCAGTTTATTTTTTTTTCAGAGTAACAAGAGAACATCGTGAAAACTTAGCCCGGAATGCAAAGACGTTGTTTGTGAAATACAAGACAGCGTATCAGACCGTCCAGAACCGTTATGTCAAGAAGATTAAGTCACAGAAGGACGGCGTGTCAGAGGACTTGATATTTAGAGTTCAGCAGCAAGTGAGTTTTGTCTCTACACGAGTTGGAATTGAGCTATTATAGCTGTGTATTTATATGACGGAGGTGTGATAAGTCCTTTGATTTTTCCAGATCATGAAGGTGGCATCAGATTACATTGCTGAGGCGGAAAAGCTACTGCAGAGTAAACAGAAGGAGCTGTTGCAGCAAGAAAAATAGTGTCTTGATAAATGAGATTTGTAGACTTGTGTTACTATGTATTACTTGTAGCATGGACTTTTTAGAGTTGAGTTAACTATATGGGCTGAAGACAAATGTTTTAAGACTACGATTAATAAGTAGATCAAGGACAATACCTCGCGCAAAAACCTCTAAAAATAACTTATAATGTAGTTAATACTGTAAAAATTGGAGCATTTTTTCTCCTTTACCCCGTAAGCATCACGGGGTTTGATCCACGCGAATTATAAGGGAAAATTTCCAACTTATTTGACGCTGTAATAGGTCTGCTTAACTTTCTCTGCTTATTAATATAAATATATGTACCCCTGAAGTGATTATACTTCCCGCGTGTGGTGAACGCTGATATAATTTTTGCCTCTGACCCTGGAGCCCTGGAGCTTGGAAAACCGCGTTAAAATTAAATGATTAATATTATCGTACTGATGATGCAGTGCTTTGAAAATGTCCTTGACCAGCGTAAGTTCATCTTGTTACGGTAGAATAGTGTGAACCAGTGATTTCGTTGTTGCCCTGTCGGACCTAACTGCTGAACTTTAAATGGACTCGCTGTTGGGGAGAAGCACGAAGTAACGAGGGCTCACACCCTTTTGGTATCCCCCGCAACTTTGGAGCATACGGGAATGGTTGGCGATTTTCCGTAGTTTAAGCTAATTTTCAGTTACCTTTTCAATTCGTAAATTAATTCTGGTTTAAAACCACATATTGGTGTATGTACATTACGAAACTCCTTGTTTCATTTATCAATAAATAAAATAATATTGTAAAAAAATAGTCATACAACTCTGCCTGTGATCCCGTGTTTATTTCAATAACCGAAAGACACATGATCGAAAGCCCAGTAGTCGAAGGCGACACTGTTACATACAAATATAGCCAGACCCGCACATTCGTAACTTGGGCTGAAAAAAGTTAAACACTACCGCTCTTCCTTCTCTCACTTTATATAACGACAAAGACTGTACAACATTATAAAAATATATGAAAAACATAAAATATGTACATCACGATTCAACTACAATATGTCAACATCAGGTAGTCAGTGCTTTATTATGGACTCGAGGCAACATAACTAAGACAACCCAAAGCATCAACTCTAACTTCTAATCTGAGATCATTCCCGCGTCAAATTCTGAATCCCTGCAGTCCTGAAAGTCACTCGATGATTCGTCACTCTCATACTTAACTGGAATATATGACCTTATCCTCTTGTGAGTCTTGCTTTTGGGTTTCTTCGAGCAGAGCCCAGCTCCGTCAATGTCGCTTCCTGATTCTCCATCACTGTTACTGCTTGATGCAAAATAGTAGTCTTGTTTCAACCACCGGAATTTATTCTCATCCTGCGTTAGCCGCTTCCAATTCAGCCGCATTCGCTTCGATAGTTTAATTTTCACTCGAGCACCCAGTGCCTCCACGTGAATTTTCTCCTCCACAAACTTAAATAATCGCAAGTGGAAACCGTAGCCTTCAGGATTCTTCGTTTCAAAGATAAGATATCGTCTATTTTCTACCCGTGCCTCAAACTGCTTCACATCTGGTAGGTCGACTGACAGAAATATCTCATCTTCAGTTTGCTTCCATGTAGTACTTGGTTTTTTCAAGTCTGCATCAGGTGGTGGTGGTGCATTCACAGGATGAGTAATTTGAAGTGACCCAGAAGAGATAACAGCACCATCATCCTCATCATTAACTTCCTCGACACGAACTGAACTCTCTCGTTCGGGAGGCGTGAGGGCAGACGTAGATTTCACATCCACCGTTTCGCCCTTTAATTTGGCAGTTTCAATGCCAAAGATTTCCTTCATTGCATCAAAATCTGAACTACAGCCAAAGTCCCATCTGTCTAAGTCACTTCCGTCATCTTCAAACTGCCCGTTGTGGGAAACACCTTTGGCCTCCTCAGAATCTTCATCTTCTTCATGATTTTCCCCAGCCCGGAGGGCTTCATCTACCTCATCGCTCAGCTTCTTGAGAAATGCTGCTTTTAATTCTTTAATCAAGGGCTCGTCCTTATCTGACACGGAGGCGAATCTTTCCAGCACAAGTTTATCCGCCAGCTCAAACTCCTGCGAGACCACGTAAATCAGGGCTGCATAGTAGTTACCACGAGTATTTCCCACGTTGTCCAATCGTTTATAGGCCTATAAAACCATTGAAAAGTTTTAAATAAAAAAGGCTAGTTTAAACGCGACTAAAAATATTCCACATTTTAGTTAGAATTTTAATGGAACAAAATTTCAAGTTCTTACCAGAGCATCAATGTCTGCCTCTTTATAATTCACGAACGCATTTTCACAAACAAGATCAAATGCTTTCGACGACCAAACCCGGTCGCCTCTGGGTACTATGTGAGTCATTTTCAGAGTGATCGCTTGGAATGGAAGACGTTCGACGTACTTGGATGGAATGGGATGCACGTCCGAAACGTTCAACTCCTCCAGCTCTTCGCCCAGATCCACGAGTAGTACATCCAGTACCGGTTTCCCAACTTCTCGATGGTGGACTCTGGTAATGAGACCTCGTTCCCAACTGCATTGAAATAAAAAAGTTTTCCCACAATATTTCCCTCATTCATGAAGGCGGCGATACAAGTCCAGCTTACCAGTTCCGATTTTTCACGGCGACGACCATGTCTTCGTCGTAGTACTTCTCTAAAGCTGCACAGTTTCGATACTTTCCAGTGACTAATAAAGATTCAATTTCAGTCCCCATTTCCGTTATCAAAGCGTACATCTGTTTAGCAAACTTCTTCTGATACGCTACAACTTCGTCAGCATCTCTGACCATGGAAATACGCATATCAACTGATTCTGGATTAGAAGTGCTACTAAGGGGTAAGTGTGCCCAGTAGACCCTGTCACCCCGTCGGTAGAACAGATTCTGAAATTCCGAGCCTGGAAAATCAATAACATTCCCATTTTATGTAACTCCTCGAATTCTAAAAGTCTCACTTGAAATGCAATCATACCCAGGTGGCCCTGCTCCTCCAGTTTTTCATACATTTTGCAGGAAAAGCCAACATCCTCAAGAAGACCATAGAGCATCTTCATGTGCTCTGGATTGTTCTCGGCATATTTCAAGTGGAAAAGATCCGGTCGAACACTTCGCTTCACCATCTGCCTGCCTGATGCCCCACTAGTAATCTCTACCAATTGGTCCACCCAAATTCGTTGATTCAGGGTTAGGCAAATCTGAAAGTTGACATTTGGCTTCACAGATGCAATGAATCAATCGCTAAATCTGAATGCACTAACTCTCCCAAACTTACGCGACCCACGAGCCTACAGTCCTGAAGTTTCCTGTAATAATCTCTGAGATGGCTTAATCGGTACTTTTTCTCCCCCAGAGGGGGTTTCACGTTCGCCACCACCAGTTCTACACAAAGCCCGGGAAGTGAATCATCATAGCCCTCGGGCAAGATGTAAATGTCACTCAGCTTTCTATGCATGACATTTCCGGTATCCAGGCAGAAGAGTGGGACGGACTGCGAGGTTGTGTTCAAGCTCCTCTGGGTGTCAAACTTGACACGAACATACATATTGCTATTCTCGTCCCTAACAGCACCGCATTTTCTGGATTCGAAGGACTCAATGGGAACCCTGATGAAACAGAAAAGGCTCACTTTACAACTGTTCCGACAAGCATTTGGCAACAAGTTACTAATAATCATATGGCAGTGGATTTCCGCACCTGTTTTCCAATTTTTCGTAGTAACTTTCCAAAAACAAGGCCCGTCGTTTCAATTCCTCCTCGTAATTATGCGTTAGAACAGTCTTACCCCCACTCACTTTGTAATGGCGGAGCAACTGAGCGTGATAACAAGTGAGCGAGATGACTTTAGTTATACGAACTTCCACCTGCAATACACACACATACACATACTTTACTTGATTCCATCTGGAATCCAACATCATTATTCATCTTGCCGATAGCTAACCTGTCCTGTTGGAGGAATGAGATGATGAAGCTGCAAGTCCTTTTCCAGAATTCTATGACGGCATTGACAGGAATCCGGTTCAGCGCAGAATCCAAATCGAGTAAGTGCTGGACAAAGGATGGCCTCATTTTCGTGCGCAAGTTTCAGCTGCAGAGAAGATAAAGTATTTTATTCAAGCTTAAAAACACTTACACGCTACGAGCCGTTCAAAAATTATTCGTGCTCATATTTTACTGTGTATTTTACCTTCTTTAAATCCGCTTCCAATTTCTCCGGAATCTCTGCTCCTTCCCGTTGTAGGCGGACGGCAATTTTCAAAAGATTCTGATCTTCTGGAGTGAAGAAGGCGTAAGATACCAGCTGCTGGCGGCGCTGGCAGAGCGTAAAAAAATCGTTCAAAATTGGACGTACAAGGTCTTTTACCATCATTGAACATGAAAATGCATACGATAGAATAACTGTACAGTTATAGTAGTTACCTTGCCCATACTACTTTGCTTAGCACTCCTGTACCACTGCCACATTGTACTCAATCGCATTGAAAAAACGGATAGAATTTCACATGAATCAAAGTGCACAACTCTTGTTGCATTCACAATACCAAGTTCCTTGATGACCACGTCAGTACAGACAACTATTTGAAGACTTGACGCGGAGGCAGCATCCCACTTCTGTCGAATAGCTAAATCACACATCACATGAAACATCACATCCATAACCATTCATAACACATGCCCCTTCCTCTGTTTTCAATCTGTGCACATCTCACCATCAATATGTCCTGGATTCCAGTTGGGATCATTCTCCGAACAGTGCATGGCAGCGGTAGCAGTCACTTTGCAATTATCCTGAATGCTCCGCTGTACAGAGCGAACGGTGTCGTTGTCCTTACACACTACAATTACTTTCGTAACGGCTCCTCCCGAATTGATCATCCTCTTGATTACATCTGCAGACACAAATCACCATCAGAATTTCACAATATGCACGACAATACATTGGGAAGTCTCTGAAGGATCTCCTACGTACCTAGAAACTGGCGGATTTTCTCCTCCTGGTCTTCAGCATACAAGATTTTTATTTTAACCCCTGCAAACATGGAAGCCTGAAACGGTCCCAAAAACACTACGGGATCATCCACGGCATTCATGGAATCTTCAATTGCGGGTGTCCAAACCTCTCCGCAGAAAATATACTGGGTCGAACAGGGTCGTGGACTGAGAGCTGTTAGACCATGTGCCAATTTCTGTAGCAATGACTCCATGACGCTGATCTTGGCCGTCATATTAATTTCCATATCATCCACAATGAAATACTGGAGCCTGTGGTAATGAATAGAATGATATAACGGCGCTCAGGAGCAGAAAACAGGCACTTCAGTAACTTCCTTACCTCTCAAAACCGAAATACGGTAGGTACATGTCAATCATCTCTTCCAGTACTTCCGGTAGGGTTACGAGCACGTCCACACCTCGTAACTCCTGTCTCGTTTTAGCATCGTTCTGTGTGACAAAGTAGTGGGTGGTCTGCCTATAATTCTTGGATTCTATCAAACCACTGAGATAGTCCATCAACCTGTCTCCTTTGGCGATGCTGCCAACCAAGATGACGGCGAGCGGTCCCTCGTTTCGTTTCTGTAAATAATAGCAAGTTCCCATGTTCAACCAAACCCTCCACACATCTTCGACCTAATATCACCGAAAATGACATCAACTTACCCTTGGCACCGAAGAGGTGTTGATCTGTATGATTTTAGCCGTCACTGGAAGTGCATAAGCCAAGGTTTTCCCAGTATTCCGAGTGCCCACAATGTACACATTCTTACCCAAAAGTATATTGGGAATAACATTGCTCTGCATTGAGCTGAAATGCTTGAAATGCCCAGCAAGGAACTGAAACGAGATTGAATGTTGTCATGACCAATCGTTACTGCTCAAGCAGTAATTGTATTTCAGAGTCAACAAAAGACCTACACTGCTGACATCGCCGTAGAATGGAAAATCCTTCAAGCTGGAATACGGGGCAGCAATGGAGTTTCGATCTTGTGCAAAAACAAACGTTCGACCCTGCATCATTTTCCGAAATACTTCAACTTCAGTGGTATGAGACGGCTTCGCAGTTACAGTACTGCTAGCTAGAACTATGTCCGAACATTTCGCTGCGACGCTGTCATAGCAATGACTCTTTCCAGGAGATGATGATGATATTCCTGATGACATTTCTGAAATTCCAGAGGTTTCCCCATCAGAGGGAGATCTTACGGCCGTAGAAATTCGATCTGTCTTGGAAGAGTGGACGGAAGAGAGGGGTGCGGAGGACGGTTCGCGTGTCGTTGATGTGAGATTCGGGTGACCCCTTCCCCTGCCCAAAATCACAGGTGACTTCGTAGAAGCCTGTGCTGGACGTTGGAATAGATTATCCAATGCTGACTTATTACGAATAATAGGTTGTAATGAATCCTTTTCATATGTTCTTTCCAGAACTCCAAGTCCTGCAGAAGTCGGCCACAAATCCGCTTCAGTCTGAGTTGCATGGCGAATTCCTTTGTCTTGGAAAGTTGGAGTTGAGTTGCTCTTGGCCCCAGGTGGAGTCGGGGCAGTTTTCGGTGAAAAAAGAGTACCGTCACTCGTTCTTGCTCCGCCACCTTCAGAATCTCGTTGGACCACCTTTGTCTGAATGTCCAAACACGATGGGAGACTACTCTTGAATGAGTTTTCACCGCCGGAAGGTGTGGTTGGTCTGGTTGTCCGACGATGGGCTGAAGCTTTTTCACCCACACCTGTGGTGTCTCGGATATGGGAACTACTACCTGGGACAACCTGGACAGTGAAGAATGGGTTGGAGGACAAATGTTTGGCTTCACCAAATCTTTTGCTTACTTTCGGCTTCCCAACAGAATCACGACCCATGACATCCATGGACGGCGGCTTGACTCGAACATCCTCCGTTGACTTCTTTCTTCCAAATTCCGTTGGAGATGTTCCACTCGGCCTTCTGATTTTATTTTGCGGAGGACTCACGTTTGATTTAAGGGGAGAAGTGGTAGTGGTGACAGGACTCGAATTATTGGTCGTTTTTTTTGTCGTGTCCACAGTGACTGTAGTGACTTGAGATTTCGGTGGATTGATAGGTGCGTCACCAAAGGAGATGGAATCTGGGCGGGGGGGATTATTGTGAGGCGATGTGAGGCTGAAGCGCTTGGCTATATCTGGGTCGAGTCTGTCATACATATTCTCAAAGCAACCATCAGGATCTTTTATTCTTTCGAATAAGTCCGGAGTAGATATTGGAGCCCTGTTATCGGTCTTTTCTACAGCCTTAGCAATCTTTCGCACGGAAACAGGAGCTTTCTCACGCTCCATTATATTGCATAGCTTGCTGTTCATGTTGAGCAACTTATCCTTATGGTTCAAGTATACGGGTTCACCGCCCTCCGAAGTATCTTGTAAGCCCAGCGGTATGAGACCTTCTACGTCGCCCAACAGATCCTCGTCGTCCTTTTCTTCAACTGAATATTGGTCACTGCTAGTAGTGGTACCTAGAGTGCATCCATTTCGGATTGTCTGTTATAAAACAAACACAAAAAATATCATAATTACCAACATGACATTTTCTTACAGACAGAAGGATTCCACATTCCCGTTCTAAATGCACAAAAATTCACACTGGCAACATATTTATATTTTGAAAATTAAAGCAAATTCTAAGGGACTTAGTTGCTGAATAAAAACTAAATTTCAGGGAGACGGACACAAAATTGATCTTCTAAATGTTACTGCCACGTACCTCACTCAAAACGGGAGTTGCAACTTTGGTGCTTTTCAAATTTTCATTTGAAATGTCCAGATTCTTGGGTCCTGCCGGATTTACGCACCCTGTACTTCCGGGCAGACTGCGATTACCATTCAACTCGGTAGCTGTGCACGCCTTCTCTGGCTCTTTTCCTCTAAATTGTCGTACTTTCTGTGTGACTCTATCTGATGGCCTTCTTTCAAACTCTACAGCGGCGTCTTGTACGTTTGGAGACGGACATTTTTTCTCCGTGTTAGATACTTGTGCATCTTTGGACTGACCGGGAGTAACTCTACCTTCGTAACAGATTCCATCACTGTACACAGCAACTTGGTGGTCGACGAGGTATGAAGAGTACGTTGTCCACTTGAAGGCATTCTCAGAACATGGTGTCCGCAAGTCACCCCAACGAACCAGGCGGTCACACCGACTTTCCTTGATCTGTATCTTGATTTGCTCGGCATTTGAATCGATCCACCTCTGCGCCACTTCGTATGCGTCCTTGGACCAATCATTGTCTTTCCTAAGTGCACACAGCCACACGGAATTCAAAAATGCAATTGTTAGTGTCCGTGTAACTCACATTCCACGTACAGGCATTGAAAATTCCCTCGAATGTCAACAGAGTCTATAATTCTAGAACACGAAGGAGTCATTCCCCTCCACGTAACTCGGGATAGGCTCGTGACTTGTATTTCGCCCCTGGGCATACGTACTTCATCGTTACATTTTAGAACGTTTCAGCGAGTGCACCAATGAACGCTAAGGAATTTCGGACCACAATTGCGGACCAGCAATAAAAAAAACTAGAGCCTCCAGGGAGCCCAACGTTTGACTGAGTTCAAACTCTGACAGCTGGAAGGTAATTATTTTAAAAAATAGTTTTGAGAGAATCCCTGGTGAAGCTCTCAGGAGTCACCAATGTGGCTCCATGTACGCATGCCCAGCACACTCACAGCTGAACGTTCCGTGTGCCTCTCACTGGAGATGCTGAAAATATATATAGTTTGCAACTTTCGTGTACCCACTCAACTGCCCATAACTAGCTTAGGGAATGGCAACGGAGCGAGCCCATAGTACCACAATAGAACAATAAGGACGTGCCAGCAAACAATTTCAGAAATGTCGCGGATTCCTCTTACGTCAACTTGGAGGCAACAGGGAAGATTCCGTAAATTTTGACAATGTAATAACGTGCAAGGCATTTCTTGTGTGCTGTACTTAGTGGCAGCAACTGATCCCGTGGAAAAAATCTGGAAAAGTTGTGAAAAGTCAATCATATTCCCTTCACTACTGTTTACATAAGATTAATTCATTCGTAAAGGTCTCACCTTTTGCTCCCGTGATCGCACAAAAATACTTCATAGCTCAATCTATCCGTTGATTTTCCAAAAATGTATCCACGGTAGCATTCGGAAGCCGACTGACGAACCGTACACCAACCCTGCGCAACAATTACATATGTTTAAAATCACTGTAGGGTCAATACAATTTAGCATGACATGGATTTTCGAAACCAAAGAGATAAATCGAAAATGATAAATTTCACGTTAGAGCCAGCAATAAGTTTTAAAAAAACCTTAATTATTTGAGCTGACCTCGTCTGGTATTTCAGTCGACCGTGAGAGCTTCTCAAATGGTAAGTACTTCTGAAGCAAATCCCTCTCAAGGGCGTCTAAGGAGGAGGTATCGAAGCTCTTGCCGTCAGAGCAAATGAGCTCATCTGGTCGCAAAACACGGTGGACGGTAACGCTCGCTTTTCCAGCCATCTGTCCGTAAAAAATATGTCAATATCAATATAACAATTGGTAACTTCTCATCGTTGAATCGTGATAGACTATCACGATTGAACGATTCACCAATTACCAACGACCAAAGTTACCAAACCCAGGATACACTTGGGCATGAGGAAGATATCTAGAGACACGATTCCTACCACAGGGACGCACTGTTTGTCATATATCTCGTCCACCTGGACGCGAAATCCATAACTCGAGGTTCAAATCATCTTATCCATTCCTCAGAAAGAAATTCCAGAAAATCCATTCAATACATAGATGCAGAAAGTTGACACAGATGGGCTTCGATTTTAGGTGTACAATGTAGGTTGTAAAATAAAACGTTACTATGTATAGTGATGCTTCTCCTGGGACCGACACAAAAAACTTCGGAGGGGCACTTTTCTCACCCCAGTTTTTGATGTGGATTATAGTTAACGGCGTTCGTGCGACAAACACATGAACTTTAACTAAATAGCGAAACCAAGATGCAAATAAATTGACACTATGTACTACGTAAAAGTTGAGGTTTTACTTTTATCGTGCCTGGTGTGACCATAAGTGCACTAACTCCTATCTCCACAAACATAATAACCGATGAGAACATCATTTCGAAAAAAATTACCGTAGCCCACAACGCCAGTAGCGCGAGGCATTTTTATTGCAATACGTGTCAATGAAAACCCTTACCGAGAATGAAAAGTACACTCGTTTTATGGTGAGTGAATAGGATAATCATTTTTCCTTGTGCGCTACGGTACATACAGTTTGATACAACTGTTAATGACTCATTTCTTATTGGCTATCGGGCTTTCTAAGTGCAAGAACCCTTTCGAACTATTACTCCTTTTTCAGGCAACAGGAGAGGACTGAAGACAAGACTATCAAGAGTAGAGCAAAAAGTAGGACCCTGGATTTAAGCACTTAATGTTCGTGACTCCTAACAGTATTCCTGCCTCTGGGATACTGCGGATTTCAGATAAGAAGTGTAAACACGTTGGGTTAACGGACCGTAAATTTTTTGAATGCTAAATAAGTTAGCCAATATTACACCTAAAAAACAGAACAGTTGTGTTAACTACAGTGCTTTAGCCCTTAGCCTCAGACACACTCTGACTTCGTAAACGCATTGAAAAATACGTAATTACGAGTTAGTACCACAAAATATGAATGACACTCCTTTAAAATTTTTTACTGCTTAATAAACGTAGATGAACTTACGAATTTAAGTGTGACTCAATCACGCTCATTGCTATATATATTTCTTACCTTGCCGCAGAAGGAGGTAATTTATTGCAGAAAATATAATTATCACAGTGCATACATTATGTACATACAGAACGGTTGTCTTTTCAGCGCTAAGATAAAATACGACTCAGATTTCATCCACTAAGAGATCCAAGATAAGGCAGTTTTATAAACGGCCGTGTCAGCAACAAGCATTAACTTTACCCCTCAACCCACATACTCGTATCGCAAGCAAGATGAATCTGTAAAAGTTCTTGTGTATTTCTTGAACGAACTTGAAGCTACATGAACTATATGTTGCAAATTACAAAATGTATATAATCGAGTTTTAATTCATTTTCCTAGCCTAAAAATTTCCCGCTTTAAGTATTTGAATACTAACTACATTGGATGCAATTCCTTTCGGTTGATGTAAGGGGAGATGGGCCACAGAAGTGAAAGTAATGCAGTTCCAAATTTCCCCGCTAGGTGGCGCCACCTTAAAACTTTCTCCGCATTCATGCTCTATCCCATCTGAACTGT